>ML780984.1:498681-573498 GCA_009831015.1 Picea engelmannii | reverse complement strand
TTATTATAGACAAGTGTGAAGGTCACAAAGACGGGGGAGAGAAAGGAATGAATGGCAAGGTCTGAAAAATGGTCAGACGGTATTCAAAATAGGGTTACAGGGGATACTCAGGAGAGGTGGGTGTTCCACGGTCAAATTTTATGTATCGGAATTTTTTTACTGCAAAACGTGTAAAACGGAAGAGAGCATGATGGGGTAGTTCAGCGACTGGTTTGTATATTTGCGGAATTCCAGGAAAGTGGCTAAGTATGACGACGGGAAACGGTCGGTTGGACTCATTTTCAAAATCGAAGATTGAAGATTTCGTGAACGGACCAACTTGACGACGCGCAACTGACATTCCATGATGTTTGAAATTAACACTCGGAAGGGATAATATAACCATCCGTAAATTTTGGTTTTATGCGTATTAATGGGAGATTTCCTCAAATCCTAGTGTAGCATTAACACTTTCTAATTGCATACCTAGAAATAAGATCTTATATATAATTTCTAATTGCTAATTTCAAAATGGCACGGGAACAGGAAACAACGATTAGGAATTGGATATTTCTTGAACCTGCCAACCCGATGATCTGCAGAAGAAATTTGAAGAAATGGTGAAGTATAGAAAGTGGATGGGCGCGCTTCAAAATGGGGTGACAATAGTTCCACGAGAGACGAGAGGACCCGATGGTCAAACTGTATGTCTCAGAAGTTTTCAGTGAAAAATGTACTATATATATAAAAACATTTTTTTATTATAGACAAGTGTCAAGGTCGGGGAGACGAGGGAGAGCAAGGAATGAGTGGCAAGGTCTGAAAAGTGGTCGGACGGTATTCAAAATAGGGTTACGGGGGATACTCAAGAGAGGCGAGTGTCCCATGGTCAAATTTTATGTATCAGAATTTTTTACTGCAAAACGTGTAAAACGGAAGAGAGCATGATGGGGCAGTTCAATGGTCAGTTTGTATATTTGCAAAATTTCGGGAAAGTGGCTAAGTATGGAATAGAGAAATGGTCGATCGGACTCGTTTTCGGAATCGAGGATTGAAGATTTCGGGAATGGACCAACCCGACGACGTGAAAATGACATTCCATGATGTTTGAAATTAACAGTCGGAAGGGATAATATCACAATCCAGAAATTTTGGTTTTATGTGTATTAATGGGAGATTTCCTCGAATCCTGATTTAGCATTAATGCTTGTTAATTGCATACTTAGAAATAAGATCTTATATATAATTGGAAATTTCTAATTGCAAAAGGGTGTGGGCACAAGAAACAATGTTTAGGAATTGGATATTTCTTGAACCCGCCAAACCGACGATCCACGAAAGAAATTTGAAGAAATGGCGAAGTATGGAAAGCAGACAGACGGGCTTCAAAATGGGGTGACAATAGTTCCACAGAAGACGTGAGGAACCAACGGTTAAATTGTATGTCTCGAAAGTTTTCAGTGCAAAATGTTTACCACGAAAGAGGGCATGATAGGTAGTTTGTAATACGGAAGAAAGTATGATCTAAGTCCAGTTGTAAATTTGTATATCACAGAAGTCATGGTATTGTTCACAGGTCAAGGAACAATAAAAGTCCAATCTAGAGCCCGCCTACCGAGAATACGTGGTCAGAGAATTGATTGGGTATGGAATGGGGAAGAGGTCGATCGGTGTCGCGATATAAGAGCATGAGTGAAAACGTGAACCTGCAAGTTTGCCTACACGTGCAACTAGCCATTTTTAAAAAAACCAATAAGTGACGAAAAAGATAAAGTTCAGGGAAAAGAGAAATGGATATTTGGCTAAGCATAGAAGAAGGAAAAGAAGGGCTAATATATTCACATCTGTAACGGATATCCCATTTACTGCCAAGATATGCACAGAAAAAAATGACTAGGAATACGATACGCTAGTTTACTTGGTTCTTGGTTGTATGCTTCGTCTGTCAATTTGTATATCACGGAACTCTGAGTGTTGTTTGCAGGAAACAGAAAAATAGAATTGCATTTTTTTTAGCCAGCTAGCCCACAAGTCCGACTGTCAATTTGTATAGTGTGGAACTATGGGTGTTGTTTGTAGGACACAGAACTATATAGGACACGCTTTGCCCTTTAATATAACCTCTGTAACACAAATGTAGTATGTGGCTCGTTTTAGCACTTTTCCATCCATAAACAATCACAATCTTGAGCCCGCCAGCCCTAGAGTCCATCTGTCAATTTGTATATCGCAGAACTCTGAATGTTGTTTGGAGGTCAGGAAACAATAGAAGTGCAATGTTGAGCCAGCTAGTGTGCAAGTCCACCTGTCAATTTGTATATCACGGAACTCTGGGTGCTACTTGTAGGACACAGAACAATAGAGGCCCAATTTAGACAAAGGAGAAGCGCTCGGTCGAAACGCATGAATCTTCCAACCCACGCAACAAGGCATTTTTGGAAAAAAAACGATTAAATAACCAGAAAGAGAAACTACAGGGGATAAAAGAGTGGGAAAATAGAAAGGCAGAGGGAAATTTTTATAAGCACGGATTGGTTTCAAACAAACCCCATTGTTGCAAAACCATCATTTTCTAGTAATTGTCAGCAAATGCTTTCTTGAAGATTAGATTTTATTGCAACTTGTGGGTGTAAGTGTGTTCTTGATACATTCTTCCATGACTGTAACATATTAACTTAAGTATTAAAATTATTGCATTATGGGTTGTTAGCACTAAATCTTAATAATTGCATGTCTAGAAACAAGAATGACGATTTTGTTGCAACATTGTGATTTGGTATTGCTATGTTCTATCTGCATTGCAAATAGAATTGAACGTTGGTTTGAAAATGTGTGTAATCCATTTTTTGTTTGCGCAAAAGCTTGGTGTATCGACATAGTACATTGTCATATAATTGTTAGATGCTCAATATTAGAACAAATTACCTAAGAAAATACAATATCGAAGAACTACGAGACTACCGAACCATGCCAATGATAAGAGGCATTAAATCTAGAAAAGAAGAAGCAACGAAGACTCCAAGGAAAAAAAAATTAATAGCAAATCCATTTAAAAAAAAAAAAAAAAAACTGAGTGTTGTACATCTATACTTAGAAATTGGACCCATTTCTTTGCGCCAAAACATTGAACGTATCTTCCACAAACACAGGCACGAGATCCACGGCATGCAAGATCCATCGAGATGCTCTTCAACATGCATACAAAATTGATTACCATGCCTTTTTTTAGGAAATCCTTTCAGTTTTCTCCTCAATGGATCATCCTGTGGTAAAATTGATAGTTCTCAGAAGCTTCCCGTGAGGAAGCAGACAAAAAACATTGTAGGGGAAATGGAATATCCCTTAACTGAAAGTTAGGACACACCAAGAAACCGCCTCTCCACAGTAGAAAAACTTCAGGGACATAGGTTGCACATGTAATTTCAAAGGCCCAAATTAGTCCATTCTGGGTGGAAGGAGATGACTAGTAGAAATATGCCTTGCACCAGTGGGAGTTCTGGTCCTCATTCCCAAATATTTTAATTGTATATCCAAAGAACAGGATAGTAGTCCCGCAATTGAATATTTTTTTGTCTTGAAATATATCTCTGGGAGCATCAACATATCATTTTCTTACAGTGAAAGTCTTCCACCCATAACGGACTAATTTAGACCTCTGGAATTCCTACTTTCGAGCTACAAAGAGGCTATTGCATTCAGCATCGGCTTATTTTCTGAAACTCCTTCTTTTGGTGTTGTCAAGACCGCCATCACTAAGCCGGGAAGTTCTGCCCATTATGGTTGATTTGAATTTGGGCGCAAGAGTGGGAATAGTCTCTGCATTACCATCATCCATTGTTTTATCATCGTCCATCAAATCATCTTCTTCCGGCGTAGAATCCATGGCATCAATCTCTGTGTAAGCCATCAATGCAACTGGGCAGGTTCTCTAAGCAGGCAAGGTTGCCTTGGAATTCTTTGGCTTGAAATATATCTCTTGGTGTACCAAGGGACCATCTCCTTTTTTTCTCCTGGGCAGAGGGAGATGAGTAGAAAGAATATTCCCTAGAATACTGGAACCTCTGGCCATCATGCCCAAATGTGTTTACTGTATCTGGACAGAACTGCTGCCAAAAGTTAACAAGAATTTATGTTTTCTTTAGACGATGTTTGAAATGAAAATTGGAGAGGGATAATATAACCCTCCACAAATTCTAGTTTAATGTGTATCAATGGAAGATCTCCTCGAGCCTTTCGTTGATCAATGACAATCTCTAGGGTTCGTGTGTAATGAGTTGTTACCATTAAAGCTCACTAATTGCATATTTATAAAAAAGTGTGAAGGTGGCGGTGACGGCGAAGAGGGATTAAGAATTAGAGATTTATTAAAGGCGCCAACTGGTCGGCGCATGAAAGAGATTGCATCATGTTTTAAATGAATACTTGGAAAGGATAACACTCTTCTCCGCAAATCTTGGTTTAATTCTTAGTAATGACAAATATTCTTCGGCCTTCCGGACATCAATGAAAATCTTAAATATTCCTGCAGGATGAACTACTAGCATTAAAGCTTAATAATTGCATGTCTGGAAATAATTATGAAGGTAGCGGTGATGGAGAAGAGCGACCAAGCCTTGTACATTTCATCCACCCCCCAACCCGTGAAACAGATTCCAAGAAATTCCCAAGTATGGAAAGCAGTCGGACGGGTTACAAAAAAAAGGGTCTAAAGATATACCCAGGAGACATGAGGATTCGATGGTCATATTGCATCTCAATGAAAGATTCCATCCATCAATTTGTAGATCACAGAATTTTGGGTGTTTTTTGTGCGTAGGGGAACAATGGAAGCTCAATGTCGAGAGTGCAATTTGTATATTACGAAACTTCGGGTGTTGTATACAAAAGCATGAGACATTCAGAAAAAGGACCAAGTAAATAGAAAGTGAAATCATACGAGATGAAGGGGAATTTGTTTGCTAATTTGTAAATCGTGGAAGTTCGGGTACTATTTGTAGGCAACGGAACAATGGAAACGCAATGTTGAACCTGCCTATGCGGGAACCCGCGATTCAAAAAAATTGTTCAATATGAAACGAGGAAGCGGTCAGTCGGGCTGGTGATATAAAACTAACAATGGAAATCTGAAGATGTGAATCCACCAAATCCCGCACCTAGACATTTTCCAAAAAACGAGTAAGTAAAGAAAGGGAAAGCAAAGGGAAAAAGAGAAAGCGGATGGCAATTTTCGAAAGCGGGAATTGCTGTAAGAAAGCACCATTGATGGTCTTAACAATAACTATGTAGTGCATTAAACATGTTAACAGGTTCTTCAATCAAGGAATAGATACAGCGAGCAATGTTTATAGTTTCCAGGATATGTTCGTATAAGAGAAGCGTCGAAAAGTTACAAGAAAATCATTTTTTGGATGTTTAAGTAAATTTTTTGTACTGTTAGTTTCACCGCAAGTATAACAACGACGAATTTGAATTTTAATGTCCTCTCATTCATATGATTGTTCCATTAGACTTCGCATAGTATATATTCTTTTATTTCAATTTGTTTGCTAATTTGTAGATCGCAGAAGTCTGGGTGTTGTTTACAGGAGGCAAAACAATGGAAACGCAATATTGAAACCTCTTATCCGGTAACTTGCCTATTCAGAAAGCCACAAGCCAAAAAATTGTAAAATATGAAACGGGGAAATGGTCGGTCGGGCTGGTGATATAAAAGTAAGTGAAATATGAAGACATGAATCCTCCAACTTCCGCACCTAGAAATTTTCCGAAAAGCAATTAATACATACTAAATATGTACTTCTATAAAGTATGGACATGAGATTTTATAGAGAATGTACGAATCCCGCATTCCATAGTTAGCCACTTTTTGGATCACGATTTCTCGGGTTGGCGGGCTCAAATTTGGGCCTCTATTGTTCTCTGTCCTACAAATAGCACCTAGAATTCCATGATATACAAATTGAAAAGCGGACTTGCAGGCTGGCTAGCTCAACATTGCACTTCTATTGTTCTGCGTCCTCCAAACAGCACTCGGAGTTCCACGATATACAAATTGACAAATGGACTCTAGGGATGGTGGGCTCAATATTGCAATTGTTTACGGATGGTGATCCCTATCAACTACTTAACATTATCTAAAAACATTATTTTCAATACTAAATTATTAATATTAAATATTGATATTGTACAATTTAATTAGACAAAAAAAAATTGTACAATATGAAACGGAGAAGCGGTCGGTCGGGTTGGTGATATAAAAGTAAGTGAAATCTAAAGACGTGAATCCGCCAACTTCTGCACCTAGAAATTTTCTGAAAAACGAGTAATACATACTAAATATGTACTTTTATAAAGTATGTACATGAGATTTTATAGAGCATGTACGGATCTTGCATTCCATACTTATCCACTTTTTGGATCACAGGTTCTTGGGCTAGCGGGCTCAAAATTGGGCCTCTATTGTTCAGTCCTACAAATAGCACCCAGATTGGCACGATATACAAATTGACAGGCAGATTTGTGGGATGGTTGGCTCAACATTGCACTTCTATTGTTCTGTGTCCTCCAAACAACACTGAGAGTTCCACGATATACAAATTGACAGACGGACTCCAGGGATGGCGGGCTCAAGATTGTGATTGTTTGCGGATGGTGATCCCTATCAACTATCTAACATTATCTAAAAACATTATTTTCAACACTAAATTATTAATATTAAATATTGATATTGTACAATTTAATTACATAAAATTATTAAAGGATGTTAAATCTCTTATTTAAAAAAAAATGAAGGAAACAAAACAAAGCTTTTTTAATTTCTATCACCTCAAGCATAACAACAACCAATTTGAATTTAAGGGCCTCTTGTTGATAAGATAGCACAATTGGACTTTGCACAGTATATATTCATTTATTTCAAATAATTCTAGGAGATTGATTTTACCAAGTTCATCGATCAAGGAAAAGTGCTAAAACAAGCCACATACTACATTTGTGTCACAACGCCATACAAATTGACAGGCGGACTTGCGGGCTAGCTGGCTAAAAAATTGCAATTCTATTGTTTTTTGTCCTCCAAACAACACTTAGAGTTCCACGATATACAAATTGATAGACGAAGCATACAACCAAGAACCAACTAAACTCCAAACATGTCACAAGAAAGATCCCACAAGGTTCCATAGAGCAGCATGCATCGACCTTTGCATCAAACAATTTGATATACAAAGAAAACACATTGTGGCATTGGTTTTCTCTTACATCTGGTATATGTTCCCACAAGAAAATAATCGGGGCCATGGGATATATGGGGTTTGTTTCCATGCTTCCCATTTTTGGACCAAACAATATTATGTGCATGCAATCTCAAGTACTCAAGTCCGACGAACATTCATTTGGGTGTTGAAGAAATATTACAGAGACACATGAGATATTTTTGTTTCCTGCCAAAGATTGATATTTTTTTTTTCTTGTCTTTTTTTTTTTCTTCTTCAGCCGATATGCAATATTGCATTGTCCTTATTTAAGGTAAATTTGTTGTGTATACAAAATTCACGCAACATGTAGACACTACTTGCCTTTTTCTGTAGGTATGCTTCATATGAAAATTCTGCCAACCTAGGAAGCACATCTTGTAACAGAGGCTGCATAATTGTACAATGCACAGTTGTGTTGCCCACGGTTCGTATGGCAGCATTGAGGCAATGTCCATATATATATGGACATTTTTCACTGCATCACATACAATCAATCGTATCATCACTTATCAAAGCGGAAGCAAAAGCAGGAGAGTTGCATTTTGCACATACAGGCTCAAAGGGGGTCGAGTACGCATTCGCTGCAACCAAAATACCTTCAACCTGGAAACACGAGCATAGGAATTAATACATTGAACAATATAATACACAACTGCACCCCCCCCCCAAAAAAAAAAAAAAAATTAATAAATAAATAAAACAAGCCGCAGAAATTTGGTGAAGGCTATTTGTATAAGAAAAGTGAGGATGATTGTGTGGATGTATACGCACAATAGTTGTAGATCTAGCTAGTTTCTTCAAATCCTATACTATGTCTACTTGCAACTCTGTTACAAATGTTTTTTGGGTTGTGTGAAAGATCATTTCTCTAACATTCCTTTTCTTTGTTATGTTTTTGAAGAGCATAAGTGGAAACTACCCTTTATGCAATTGTTGTTCCATTGACGAAAACAAATTTGAATAGGTATCGAACAATTGCAGTTGCAACATGGAACAGTACAATATTTGTGTAACTTACCTGAGATACATGCACATGCGAAAGTAAAGGACAAAACTGGATATGGAAAACGATACCATTGCATTTTCATTTTCTGACTCTCCATCCTTTATATGGAGAATGTGTTGTGAGCCAAGTTTTCTCGCCAGTGTGATAGTTGTGTCAATGGTTCTAATTGGGTAAATATCATTGCTCTGTGCAAGTTGGTTGATAGTTGCGTTCAGGACGAAACGATATTTTGAACAAACAGCGGGATTTTTTTCCACAATATTTGTTTCGTTGAGCGAAATAATCCAATCACAATCACCACAGTCATATATTGTTTTGGGAAATATATTAAAATTTGTAATGGATATCCCATTACTCGGCAATATCTTTTTTGCATGTTTTTGGACAAGTTGTGTAGGAATAGTCAGTGTGACTCTCATCATGGCCTCCTTGTCTGTCATGTCAGCACGCATAATGGATCTAGTTTTGTTTTTCTTGTCCAAGTAGGTGCTATAGACGACCATTATGTCCCCGATGAACACTTTTCCAGTTCAGCAGTTGTTCAATCCCTCTATTGATAGTACTTTGGGTGTTACAACTCTAGAACTGGTGACAATTTTTGAACAGGAAAACTAAAGTGAATGGTAGTGTGCATTTTTTTTTGTATTTTTTTTTCACTGGCATAAATCTACAAGTAGACGCATAGCTTCGATGAACTGTGGAGCCAGAGTTTTGCAACCACGCCTCTTAGTCTGTGAAACCTGCGCTATGTTCGACGTCTCGCTTGTACTTGTTGATACTTCTTGTGAACTCCAAACCATGTATTGCAGATGACATCAACATATTCACCATGCCATAGATGAATAAATAGCCAAGGATATTTGTTTGGTAAACATACTAGGAACATAATGTATGCATCTTTACCTTTGGCCTTGTCGGTCTATTGATGTATGGGATGACTGACTGCTCATGGCCATGTCACTAGTCCAACTTTTTCTGATGCAAGCATGTGTAGATTAACATCAGAAGGAATAAACAAGCATATTCATTGTATATTGTCCATAATAGTTCTTAATGTCACATGCAGGGTGGAAGGATATGGAATACGAAATAGGGTGTCAAGGAATATACTCAGGAAACATGAGGACCCGAGCGTCAAATTGTATGCCTTTGATTTTTTGACTGGAAAAATGTGTAACAATAAACAGGGTGTGATGGTGGGGCACGATGGCCAATCTGTATATGGCGGACCCTCGGAAGCCAGGTGATCAATCTTGAACCCGCCAACCCGGCACCCGCAATCGACAAAGTGGGTAAGTATGGAATAAGGTAGAAGCGTGGCCATAAAGGTGAAACCGTTAGTCCGCCAACCGGTGCACCAACGCATTTTCGGAAAGACCACTAAGCAAAGACATTAGAAAGCAAAATGGATAATAGAAAATGGAAAAAGTAGACATGGGGAGGGCAGAAAGGCCCATTGTTGCCAAGTCATCATTTTCTAGTCTAATATTATATGCCCACACCCGGTTTGTATATTTAATTTACCAGCACAGTTGGTATACCTTTTCGAATATTGTACCACAGAACCCTCTTCGAATATTGTCCAAACAACTTGTTTCTTCCAAGGTAGCAACGTCGAATATGCAATGTACATGAAGGCAAGTTAGTATGAAGAAAGACATGTAAAAGAAAGAAAAAAAGTTCTATTTATTCCAATGTATCAGCAAACAGAATATGATTCACATGAGAATATGCAGAAAGATACGTAGTATATACATACAGGTAAACCAAAAAAATTATATTTGAAAAAAAATGGGTGCAAAGCAGCAGAACAATCACAACAAATATACAGATAGTAAATGAAATACTGAACACTGGAATATGAAATAAGAGTACAGGTATCCACCTCTATAACTCCTCGTCTACATTCTCACCAAAGAGTCCATCGTCCTCTCCAGCCATTCAATTTTTTTAAATGTAGCAATGCAAGAAAAATACAATGGACATGAAGGAGGTTAGTATGCAGGAAGACATGTAATGAAGATAAGTTATTATGTAGGAAGGTACGCAACATCTACATACAATAAACTAGGTGAACACAGATACAGACAATAAATGAAATACAAAACAACTCAATATGAAATAAGAGTACAAGAATGTACCTTTGTATCTCCTCTTCAACCGATGCAGTCAAGACTCCGTCGTTTTCTCCAGCTATTTTGTTTGTTTGAATGTGGGAACGCACAAAATACAATGAACATGAATGGAAGCTGGTATGTACCAGAGAATAAGTAATATGTACATATAGTAAATGAGACTCAACGAATATAATAAAAGATAGGAAGAAACATAAACCTTTGTGCTTCTCCATCCATAGATGTAAATATGTTATTTTTTCCCTTCCCAAAATATATTACAAGCCACAAAATATTATGAAATTGCATGGCCATAGCTAAACGATTTTTGGTTTTCCATGGAAAAGTATCCAGATATGCTTCCACCCATGGAAATATATGTTCTTTATCCTCTACACATATTTTTGTTCCCACGATACAAGATTTTGGTTTTCCATGGCAAACTACCCAGATATGCTTCCAGACATGGAAATATAATTTTGCAGTATCTTTGTTGTACATATCATATCTCAAGTACAAGACAAATTGTATCGTGGTCACACCAGTCTGTGTAGAGGATAAAGAACATGTATTATCATATGAGAACATTTCACCATACATGGTTTATTAGTGCATCTTGCATATGTTTTATTTTAACAAAAAAATAGTGAATATTGCAATTTCACATGTACTTCTCGAACTATTTTTCATGCAACTGTTTTCTATCATGTCAACACTGAAGCACCAGCAAAATCTCACAGCAAAACAGATATCAACCTTTCTAGACAGGGAAAATAACACAACTGCATGTCCACTCGTGGGTGCAAGGGTTGAACACCGTAAAGCACCCAAAAAATAATAATAATAAAAGAAGAAAAAAAATTCCAACTACCAGTGCAGGACCCCAACCCTGCAAAGCCGAAGCAAACAAAAGAAAAGAGAAATCACCAAACCAACGAGAAATCATGAATAAGCCCAACTGCAGCCCCAGGGCCCCAAATCATAAACTTGATCCAAACAAACACAACTAGCAACCAATGAACCAACAAACCAGTGAACAAGAAACAACCACCGAACCATTAAACAACATATGTATCTCCAATGATTACGAAACTGCAACCAAAGCACAAAAGGAACTGGAAACATATGACGAGCATGCCAGTAGAAATAAGCAAACATTATTACTTGCAAACTGTGAACACTGAACAGTAAAGAAGGAATAGAAAATGAAACTATGGCATGGAAACTTACTATGAAACAATGACAGGCAGAAGTGCAGGTCGAATTTTGAACCAAACAACAACAACAAGAAACAATCGACGAACCAATGAAGAAGAAGCATTCATCGAACTAGTAAACAATGTATTTAGCTTCAATGATGATGAAATTGCATTGCAAGGCTAGAAGAAGGATGAAACATACAATGCATATTCAACTGGCGGTGGACAACAATATTGTCCAAAATCACTGCAACATTGTATGGAAAATTTCGAGGAATAGATAAACATTTAAGGTTGTCAGGTTGTCTAAGGGCCTCACGGTATGTAAACATTTAAGCTTCCAAGCCTGTTGGAGGACCTCGCGTCATGTAAACATTTAAGTTGTCAGGCCTATTCAAGCACCTCAAAAAAAGTGTCAGTACATTTCAATACAAATACAAAGGAGTAATAATAATAATAATAACACAAATAAAAAAATAAATCGCAATACAAGGTTATAAACTTTGGAATTATCGATCACTATAAACCTTGTATATCTAAACATTTCAATATGATTAGTACAAATAAAAAAAGCATTGTATATAATCTAAGACAATGCTAGCAGAAAATGCTAAGACAAACATTCGAACTAATGCTAACATTAATCCACCTTCAAGCAATGCATAAGAAAAATATATGATTCAAAAAGACTGTATACGATCAAAAATTTTGGATATGCTAACATATAAAACATTGGGAATAGAGAAGCCGACAATAAGACCTCCAATCTGTTATCCAATCAGATCATTACATATATGGTACTTTTTATTATATAAAAATCAATGTTTTTAGTTCCCTAGCTCCAACAATAGATATTATGCAAATATTTGTGGTCAAAGGACAAACTAATATGAAGTCAACGAATTATCAATCAATATAGTGCCTCTATGCCTACGGCAGGGACTAATAAGGATAATGAAAATATAAGTCTCAAGAATTAGTCTTGTAAGATGTTGGGGTTCGAAATGTCGTATGGTCTTTAAGGATTGCAAGTAATCTTATTTTAAAGTTGCAAGTAGTAAATTTAGAATGAAAAATATATACACATTTAAATAATAATATTAATTGTATCTAAATAAATAAGATGTTTTTTATTCTTAAAAATATTTTGGTAAATGATACGATACTTTTATATCTAAAATTGTGAGTAGTTCAACAATAAAATGGTGTTATACTTAAATTTATAAATAATTTGATTTTTTTAAGTTGTAAGTAGTTGAATAATAATATTAATTATTTTTTTTAAATAAAGAAATGTTTATTTAAACATTAACATTAATTATATTTAAAGAAATAAAATCTACTTAGCTCACGTGAGAGATGTCTCCACTAAACGCCTTAAACTTAAATAAGATAATAAAATTAAAAATAAGATACTAACAATTGGGTGAGGTGAAAGAGACTCTTTGTCACAACCCTAAGGTTTCCACTTGGCCAAGTTGTTCCACCCCAGCACCTTCGTGTTGTGCGACACTTCTTTGCGGTTGTGGTAGGGGCTTGGCCCACCTGTGACTACTAGCAAGCAAACTACACCTCCTCATCCAAAGGCCACCCATATTTCCACTTTAGACTATGAGTGTTAAGCCACCCAAAAGACCTTACCAACTATGTTAAATAGTGTTTTTCAATACTTAGCTAAATATCTAACCAGTGAACATCGCAAGTAAGAAACACACAAAACCACAAGTAGGAAATCACCCAAGTTAGGTGCCTCAAGTCTTTATTAAATACGAATAACATAGTACAATGAGGGGGAGCTCAAGAACCATTGTAGTTCCTCTTACAACAAGTTAACTAGAGCACAACTATCTAGAAGGTGCCTTGTTGCCTACAACCCCGAAGCACCCTACAAGCCCACCCCCTCTAGGTCTTGGTCTTTCCTCTCCTCAACTGTTGCAACAACTCTTCAACTGTAGAGCCATTTTTCTCTTTTACTTAGCAGCATGGATGGTTTGCATACTAGATCATTCCCTTCTTTTATACTTGTTGAAGCCTCTAACCGACTTCACAACTCATGGTCTCCCACACACCCTCCAGTGTCTAAGTGGACCCAAACTAACAACTTGGCCCATCCATTGCAACCATTTTGTGAAGAAGGTGAACACACGACCCTTAACTTGGACACTTCTTTGTAGTTTTGGTAGGGGCTTGGCCCACCTTTTACTATTGGCAAGAAAACTACACCTCATCATCTAAAGGCCGCCCATATTTCCACTTTAGACTATGAGTGTTAAGCCACCCAAAATACCTTAAAAACTATGCTAAAGAGTGTTTTTCAATACTTAGCTAAATATTTGACCAATGAACATCGCAAGTAATAAACACACAAAAACACAAGTAGGCAGGCACCCAAGTTAGGTGCCTCAAGTCTTTATTAAATAAGAATAACACAGTACAATGAGAGGGAGCTAGAGAACCACCATAGTTCCTCTTACAACAAGTTAACTAGTATACAACTATCCAGAAGTTTCCTTGTCTCCTACAACCCTAAAGCACCCTGCAAGCCCACCCCCTCTAGGTCTTGGTCTTTCCTCTCCTCAATTGTTGCAACAAATTGTCAACTATAGAGCCATTTTTCTCTTTTACTTAGCTCTATTCATATATGGTTTGCATACTAGATCATTCCCTTCTTTTATACTTGTTGAAGCCTCTAACCGACTCCACAACACATGGTCTCCCACACACCCTCCAATATCTAAGTGGACCCAAACCAACAACTTGGTCGGCCCATTGCAACCATTCTGCGAAGAAGGTGGACGCATGACCCTTAACTTGGTAAACCGTCCAACCTCCCAACTTCCTTGGTCACATTCATAACTTCTATGCAATCTTTTTTTGGAATGCCTCATCTAGCTCTATGGTCGCTACCTCCATCTTTCAACCACGTGAATTTGAGCTAGTCGATCAGGAAATCAAGTTTGTTTTGGGGTAAGGACGTTATATCCTCCCCCACTATAATTGTTGTCATCTTGGAAACACCTCACCAACACACTTCTGAGGGCATCAATATTTTGTTGCTCAAACTCTCAAATATTGTCCTTATATTTCCACAAAGACTCCCTTCTCTCCCAACTCTTCTCTTCATTTGGTGAATCTTACCAACTGACAAAGAAGTCTTGCCACTTATTTCAACCATGCCTGGATGATCTATGAGCCAATACTTTCTCCACTTCTCATTATGGTAATATGTGATCATGGTGTGTGCTCGAGATAGTCGTGCCATGTTAGAATCATTATCATCAAATTTGCAAGGCCACAACTAGATAACATGAAACTCTGGGTTAAATGTGCTTAACTGCTCTGAGAGATCCAATCTATACAAGACATCGCTAATCTTCTCGAGAATTTAAAAAGGTCCCTCATACCTCCATAACAACACATAGCACATGCCTACAAGTGGTTTGAACCAATCCTTACTTGTCCTAAGAAAGACCTTGCAACATACCTGAAACTCCAACTCATGCCTGCCTTTTTCTTCCCAATCCTTCATTTTTTTAGTTGCCTTCACCATTTGAGTGCACACCAACTCTAGTCTATCTTGCCACTCCTTGAAAGACTTCAATGTAGATGGGATACTCCCATACAACCTTGTCAAAAACGTGTGAAGCATCATCGATTGCTACCTGGTGGACAACTTGAATGGACTCTAACCAATGGATGAAATCTTCTACAAGTTATAGTGAAATTGGGTTGAATCCAATAGCTCTGTCCAATTCATTTGGTCTTCTTGCATGAAATTTCTCAAGTAGTTCTCCAACAAACAATTGATTTTCTCTATCTTTCTATCATTTTGTGAATCATGTCTTAATCTCATCAATGATTCCATCCCCACAAGATGAAATAGTTTCGTCCAGAACCAACCGATGAACCAAGTGTCCATGTCTGAAATTATGATCAATGGAAAACCCCACAGCTTGAAAACATGCTTGCGACCTCCTCTACTGAACATGGTGCCTTTGTGGGCACAAAGGTCATGTACTTGGAAAATATTTCCACAACTACAAAAGTCCCATTCTATCCTTGCTCCATCGACAGTTGAGTGATGAAATCCATTGAGATGGTTGACCACAGTCTCTTTGGCACTAGCAAGGGCTAGAGCAGGCCTGCTAGCATCTTGGTGTTGATTTTATCTTGTTCACGTACCAAGCAATTTTGGACGAACTCCTCCATGTCTTTCTTCATATTCTCCCAATAATAACCTCGTTCCAATAGAGATAAAGTCTATTGCATACCTAGATGTCCCACCCAAATTATTTGTGACACTCCTTTAACAGATCTCTACATAGGTTGGTAGACTTGGGGACATAAAAATGTCCACAAAAATATAGAAATCCATCCTTCAACCAAAACTTCTTTTTTTTCTTATCCCTTACTTTCTTGATAATGTCCAATGCCATAGGGACATTCACCAATCCACCCTTGATTTTCTCTTGCAAATCCACTAGGAATTGCACTTGATTATACATGGGCATCAACAAGGCTTCTTCATCAACTTCCATCATATAAAGTTGTGCCTTGCAGCTCAACACATCTGCAACCACGTTCAATTTTCTTGGTCGATACTCAATAGTCATATCCAACCCAGGAAAAAAGTATTTCCATTGTGTTTTCTTTGGTGATAATGTTGGTTGCGTAGTGAAGTAGCTCATCACGACGTTGTCCATTTTCACAACAACCAGTATGCCCAAAAAATAATGTGTCCACACCTATAGGTAATGAACATAGGGGATTCACCTTGTTGACCAATATCTTATCACGTTCATTCATAAAGGGGGGTTTTAATTGTGAAAATTAAGGTCAATATATTGTAGGTATTTGGGGGGGATTTGGGATCTCAAGGGATTTGTAGGTATTGGGGGTATAAAAAGGGGTATATAGCTAAAATAGGGGTTTCTTTTATTGAAAATATGTTTTGGGAGGGGGGTTCAAAAAGAGGATTTTGAGAGGTATTTATCAATATCTAGTGAAATTAGGGATATTATTTAATATCCCATGAATGTAGGTGCTATGTTACAGGTTCACTAAGTGAATACCCCGTGGTAATGAACCATGTTGATCATATCCTTTTTGTGAATGGGGTACCTCTATTCGTGGTCTTGGAGCTTCTTGATCCAGAATCGGATCCAGAAGCCTAACAGGGTTTAAAAATGCTCAAAAATGAAAGTGCTCAGAATGCGACGAAACTAGCGCCATTGCGTCTGTCTCGTCTTCCTGATTCCGGTGGTATATTTACTTCATCAAACGGGCTTCGTATGAGCAAGATATCGCGTTCTGTCCAAAAAGCCAAACAGGCAAAAAAAGGGGATGATTGTACAGTCCGTACAGTGCCACGTGGCATGATGACTATACAGGCCGTATGGTCGTACAGCTAACGTGGAAAACCTGGGAGGTGACACGTGGCAGCTCCAGGAGGTGACACGTGTCAAGCAGATTTGGGCGTACGGGTAGACAGCTGGACCAATCTAGGGGTGACACGTGTCACCACTGTAAGGGTGACACGTGGCACGGATGATGTCAGCAACTGACGTGGCAAGGTGACAGGGCAGTACGACAGTTGACATGGCAGGCGATGTGGACGAACCAGCGATTGACACTTGGCATGTTTGGGTTGGTTGTTGGTGTGCCCCGTGGCCCAGTCATGCGCTGCCATGTGGCACCCTGTGGTTGGTTGATGGTGTATGTAAAATTTGATATGGGTTCACCGGGGTCGAACCCGCGACCTCCCCTCTGGGCTAAGGACTGGTAGGGCTGGGCTAACCGCCTGCCCCACGGGTAGTGCTTGTTAACTATACAGCCATTAAACTATTTGAATTTGAATTGACGTATGGTCAGCGGGGGAAAGGGCCGGGGCTTAGCCCCAGCCCTCGATTTATTGCATACCATGTGACCACTCCATGTAACCAACGGCGTGGGAAGTTTGTGCATGGATAGGGATAGCCCCCGGTTCACGGGCGGATCCCATAGGAGCCGGAGCTGATCCAACGAGAGCGTAGGGCGGGGGTTACAACGCATAGCCCGTGGGCCTATGCAAACGCCAAGAGACCATGAGTTAGCGCGAAAGGGCAGGGCCAGCGCATAGCCCGAGGGGGCTAGCGCTCAGCCACATGGCCCATACATCCATGCCAAAGGGGGCGCGTGCACAGAATCAGGGGCTTATGCCTAATTTTATATGCAAAGTGGGTTTTTTCTATAGTTTGGTGGATTTTCCATTGATTTATGCCTATAACTATTTGATTTTCTCCATTTTTGGGAGATATTGGGCATTTTTGGAGCCCAAATTTTGGGAGAAAGTTGGAGATGAGCAACCAACTTCAAATATATATAAACCAGGCCTGTTTGAGGCCATAGAGGACAGTCAAGGGTAGTCAGAGCAGAGTTATGCTGAGGAGAAGCCAAGCCAAAGCCATTTTTATGCAGGGAAGATATTGAGGAGCAAACGTTGTCGAGCCATTTCTGGGAGCTCCGGACGTCCGTTTTGCGTGTCGTTTTCTTTGCAGGGTTCTTGAGATCTGGAAGAACATGACCAGATCAGTCTTGTAGCCAATTGGCACTGCAGCAATGTACTTTTGAGCTTTTGAACATAAATAAAGAAGCCTCCCCCACAGAGACAAAGGCTCGGAGACGTAGGCAAAGTTGTGTCGAACTCCGTTATCAATATGCGTGTTATGGTTTGTTGTCTATTATTTCATTTCAGATCTGCATATGTGTATATGGCTGTCATAATTCCTCTTCTTTCCTCATTCTTTCACTAAGTTTCTCAAATGGTTAATTAAATCATGCAAAATTAAAACTCAACCATAGTCATTAAAAGGTCCTACGGATCACTTCCTACTCTCATATGCTATCACGTGACCCTCCTACATTAAAACCCTTATGATCACAAAATCAGAGGCATCCATCTGCACCTCAAAATCTTAGTGAAAGTTAGGAAGCTTCAATACAAGAACCAACATTAATCTATTCTTTAGTTCACAAAATGTTTTCTAGCATTTCTTTGACCAACACTATTGTTGATGTTTCTTCAACAAGTCACTCAAGGGAGATGATAGCTTGGATTACCCTTCAACGAACCTTTAGTAGTAGTTTTCCAAGCATAGGAAACTCCTCACCTCGTGTACTGTCTTTTTCCTCCAAGTCTTCCATCACCATAACCTTCTTGTGATCCATGTGAATGCACCCTTGTCCAACCCAATCACCCAATAACGACACTTCGATCTTCCCAAAGACACACTTGATTTGATTTAAGTAAATATAACTCTTCATCAGCACCTCAAATCCAATTGTTTCTCATGGTATTCCATCCTTTCACTGAAAACCACAACATGATCATCTAGGTAGATGACCACAAACTTGTTTAGGAATGGTATAAACAGGTCATTCATCAAAGTGAAAAAGGAAGTAGGGGAATTGCATAGACCAAAAGGAATGTAAGCAAAAATTCAAAGATGCATACCTTGTCACACAGGTCATATTCGCATTGTCTTCATCCACGATCCTCATTTGATAATAATCCTCCCTTAATTATAGCTTGGAGAACACATTTTCCTTGGAAAACTTGTCAAAGCAATCCATGGCTAGGGGGATATTGTTTCTTAATTTTCAGTTAGTTCAACATGTGGTAGTTTGTGTACGATCTCAGTTCTAGGGTATCCTTCTTCGCTTGGAAGAGGACCAATGCACCGTAAGGGGACTGTGAAGGTCTAATGAATCCAGCCTCAAGGAGCTCCATGATATGCCTCGTCAACTCTTCCAACTCTAGTCTAAACAATTTATAAGGATCCTTCTCCACTAATCTAGACCCTAGCTCAAGCTCAATCCAATGGTTGATGGTGCACCTTAGCGGGAGCCCTTTCATAAATTTCTCTAGCAACTTTTCTATGAATTCATTCAGCACATTGGTAAGTGTCGATGGAATAGGAATCCCCATTCCTCCTTCATCTTATTATCCAAAAAACACTGCAACGTAAAATTGTGACCCAGGCCATCAAGCTGCATTTTTCATGCTCAATGCAAAGGCTAGTCACACCCTTCTGTTAGGATTCCTTGCTATTGTGCACACAACATAAGGCTTTCTTCCATCCAATATCACCAATTGTTCCTTAAACGACATGAGAACCCCCTTGTCTCTCCTTAGAAATTATTTCCCAAGGATCATCTCAAAGTCATCCAACTGTATCACAATAAATTTAGCATGACCTTTCCACTTGTTCAACTAAACATGAACCTTGGTTACAACCACAACAACTTCTTTTTCCTTAGATTTAACAACCTTGATTGACACATTGCAAAGTCTAACTCTAACCCCAAGTTCATGTTCCAACTCCTTCCTTAAGAAGTTGTGTGAGGCATCAATATCCACCATCACCTTCACTAATATTCGTTTAAGATGGTGTCCAAATAACAAAGTTGATTCAAGTGTTTACCTTGGCTGCTAGCCAAAGCCCCCAATCTCTACACTAATTCTTCCCTTGCCAAAAAATTCACCTGCGTCGAACTTGTTACATGGTCATCATCAATACTTAGACAAATCTTAGTCTTATCTTGACTAGGAGCGCACTACCTTAGGGTACCTTGTGGCCACTCCCACAAATCTGTCCATTCTCTTCGCACCCCCCATGGTCAAATTTCTCTAAAACCTAAGAGGAATTTCAAGGTGTCTTCCATGACTATTGTGCGTGCTTTTACACTGTTGAACTGCACTTATAGGTGTGGTGGGACATTTGGACATCTCTGGCCTCAACCAATTGTAGCCTAAAACAACATTTCTACCTTTTCATCTTGCAGATTCACGAAGATTATAAATCCCTAGTGGATCTAATACCAACTGTCACAACCCCAAGGTTTCCCCCTCCCAAGTCGTTTCATCCCAACACCTTGTATATTGTGTGACACTTCCTTGTGGTCATCGTAGCATATACTTTAAAATAATGTAAACTTTTAAAAGAGAAGCAAATTTCATACAATGATATTTCAAATATTTGAAGTAATGACATTTATAATTGTTGTTTTAATCATGAGTTACTTCATTGTAATGTTTATAAATAGGTTTTTTTAATTATCATATATAATATTGTTTAAGAAGATATTTAAAGGTTTTTTTAACGAGTTATTTGATTTTCATATCTTGTTATTTTAGAGTATTCTTTAATGTTTTATTGCATATAAATTTAATCTCTTTCTCATTCAATTGTATGATTTTATGAATAATGTTTAAGTATATAATTTTATATTTCGTTTAGTTGATATTGGATTAACATCAATATTGCATAAATTAATAATTAATAATAACAATTACAAAAAATTAATCAATAAATTACATTATACAAATTCATAAGAAATAATAATGAATATAGATATTATATACCTCTATTAAAATTAAACTAATAATAGACACATTAATTTTTTAATAATAATTAACTACTAAATAATGAGTATAAATATTTTTTAATTAACTTCAATATTAGATTTTTTTAATTAACTTCAAGTTTAGATTTATTAGTAAAAGGGATAAAAATTAAAGGTTTATTAAACTATTAAATACTCTATAAGACCACAACAATTAATGACATGTTAAACTAATAAATATACTAGAAACTTTTATGGATTGACTAATTCAATTTACTAGTACAATTAGTCCATGTCCACATGTTTATAGGTATTGGAGGGGAGGGGATCCAAGGTATTAGGGGATTTATAGGTATTGAGGGGTATAAAAAGGGGTATCTAGTAAAAATATGAGTTTTTTAATTGGAAATATGTATTGGGAGAGGGGTTCCAACAAAAAGATTTCGAGAGGTATTTAACAATATCTAGTGAAACTAGGAGTATTATTTAATATCTCATGAATGTGTGTGCTATGTTAGAAGTTCACTTAGTGAAGACCCCGTGAATTAGTCTTGTTGTAAGGAGCGATAGGTGTGGATGGAAAACAAAAAATAAAATATGCATGGGACCTTGGAATCACAACCAATAACAAAGTAAAATAAATTAGAGCTTATCAAGGCCTGATAATGCTAAGGAATAACAAGATTAGCACTGGAGTGGTAACTCTTTGATTGCCATGTGATCCTTATCTCAATGTTTTTTCCCTCAAATTCATAGCCTCGCTCATCTTATTTAGCAAACTCTAACTTTATTTGAAGACTTCACAAAAAGTGCCCACCACCAAGCTAACATCGATGCATGCTTGAGTGAGTGGTCAATTGTGATAATGGGGGACTACATATTTGAATCCCATCCCATGAAATTAATTCACATTAACTTAAGGATCTCATCCAAGAACAAGTGTATATACATTCAAGTGGGAAGGGATGGAGAGTTATGGCTCCCCCAACAAACAATGCATTATTAGCATTTTCAGTCGATACCTGCAATTATGAGTAGTATGATGAAGAAGTTATCATGTGTGTCTAGGATTATTGTCATGGTTCTACTTGTTTGGTCCAATGCCTTCATCTACATTTCATCTACCTGACTTTGTAGCATCGTGAAAACTAGCTAGGTGGTTTGAATTTGGGGAGAAAGCACTAGGTTTCCCTCCACTCTAGCACTCAGCAGTGTTTTAGCTAGTGTATTTATGGCTTGGTATTCTTCAGTGGAAGGTATGGATCATTGTCACTGCAAAAACAGTTTTTGGTTAGGGAAGGTTAAGAGAGGGGTTAAGGGTTGTGTGAAAAAAGTGGTTGAGGCATAGAGCTCCATCATGAATTCCACCATCAAGTGGAGTCACTGGAAAGAAATCTAGGATCAAAAGGTTTGAAATGAAAATTGTATGCAGGACCAATGTGTCGTGGAATCCACCACTCAATTCTTAGCATTCAACGAATTAGAATGGGAGGTTACCACATTCATGCAGATACAAGGAGGGATACACGAATGAAATTTATTCAGTTGGAATCTACACTATGATCTATGTACTCTCTATTTAATAAGATCTTAAGCCATTTTCATCTTCGTCTAGAAGTGTTACCATCTTCCCCCCCACCCCCTATTATTTATGTTTTTGTTGAGGACTCCTCCCACTATGACCTTTCCTTGCTCAAGGAGGAGGCCATGGACGTTCTGTGCTATCCGAAATCAGTTTTGCTCAAGGAGGAGGCCATAGACATTCAATATTAAAGAACTTTTGTAAATCAAAGATGAGGATGGGCACTCCAATTTTAAAAATTTCATCTTGATAGCATTCAATGTCCTTAACTTTCCCATTTGAGAGCACTTTAACCCTAAACTCTATGTCTTCCATAAAAAAAAATAGAGATACCAAATTCATACATAAATAAAAATATTATTATTACATATAAATATTATTATATTGTAAATATAAATAATTTAATAATAATCAAAATAATATTTTTACATGTTAAAAAATTTGATCCTATACAACATTAAAATACTTCTAAATGACATTACTAATAAATTTTAAATTTTATATTATTAAGTTATGTTTTAAAAATAATCACAACTTTTTATCAATTCAACTAACTTGTTCAATTATCACCGTCATATAAAATTGAATTTCACGATGAAAAATATAAAAGTAGACTTAATATTGAAAATATAAGTTCTAAATTGATCCAACAGTAATCAATTCAACTAACTTTTTAAACTATCATCATTAATTTCACCGTGAAAATTTAAATTCAATTTATAAAACTGAATTTCAGAATGAAAACACAAGTTCTAAATTGACCGGATGGATGGTATATGTTTCATTGCTTTGAAAAGAAAATTTCCAAATTGACGCCGCTGCAATTATTAATTCCACTATTAAAAAAAATGATCCACTGGACCACAAGATCTGATCTTGTCTTTCGCTGCAATTATTAATTCCACTATCAAAAAAAACTGAAAAAAAATTGATCCACTGGACCACATGATCTGATCTTGTCTTTCAACGTCATATTTTCGTCTTTTCGTGGCCAAATAGAACCAACGGCGCGCTGTTTGGCTTGGCTTGCTGGACCACATTCAACAATATCGTCAGCTTATATTCACTTTAAAATTAATAAAATGATAGAATCCCACTGGTTGGTATAAACTCTTTTTCTATGTTACTTTTTGGAAAGGAATGCAAAAAACTAGAAAATATGGATTTTTTTGTTAAACCCTTCATGTAGAGAGGATAATCCCAAAAGCCTTTGGGTGAGGAGGGAAAGTTCTATAGATTTATTCTTGTAGAATCCCAAGGGGGTAAAAAGGAAGCTAAATAGGTTCATTATGGTTTGGTTAATAAGGAGAATAGTGATGATCTAGAAGTACTTCTCTCATCTAGAAGAGAGGGAAACCCTTTACCTCATTAGCTTAAATACCCTTTTTTTTATAAAAAAAAAAATCTTTCTCTAATTCTCTTAGAAAACCTTTTACTTCACCAACCTAAATACTCTTTTTATCCAAAAAAAAATAAAAAAATATTTCTCTAATTCTCTTAGAAAAGGAATTGAAGGAGAATTATAAGTAAGAAGTCACACATATTAATAGCCAAACTCCAATACAAGAAGGAAATTTGGTAAGGGAAGCAAAAGACTATAGATAGGGTCCTTAGAGCAAGCCAGGCCCAAGGGAAGGTTGCACAATGATTATTATAACCTTCAATATCAGTGGGCTAGGAAGCTTAGCAAACAAATCATCCCTTAAAAGGATTTTGAACCTCCATAAACTTAGAATAATGTGAATCCAACATAATATGGGACAGGGTTCAAAGATCCAAGGAAAACTAAAAAAACTTCGTGAAAGATTGCGAAATTTTATGGGTTGACTCTAAATGGTAGATCAAGGGGGATTCTAATAAGTTGGAGGAAAGGGTTATTTAGGTTAACTAATTTTAAAAAAATTGATTCATGTATTGGAGCATAACTCTATTCTTTGGAAATGGAGTAGACATACTATGTTATCAACATCTATGGACCCTATGGGGATACGGTCGAATACTGAGAAAATTTTCTATCCCAAGATTAATTCAAGGGAATTAAGAACTTAAATTTGCAAGGGTGGGCAAAATTTTACAATGAGAAGTGAAATTTGGGTTATCTTAGCTAGACCAAAACCTTTACCTGACTTTTTTCTGAACAAGCTAGATGAAGAAGAACCGATAGATGTGGAACCCTCCAAGCTAGTCCTTAATTGGATGAACTAGAGGAGTAGGGAAACAAGGGTGTCTAATATGATAAAAAAAATATTATTTCTCACTCACTCATCTTAGACCATGTGTTCTTCACTCATCGAACTTGTGACATGGAACGCTCATTCATGGGATATTAAAGAATACCCCTAATTTCACTGGATATTGGTAAATACCTCCCAAAATCATTTTGTTAAACTCCCCTCTCATCACATCTTTCTAGGAAAAAAAACTATTTTTACTAGACACACATTTTTGTACACCCCAATACCATTGAACCCTCTATACCTTGCATCCCCTCCCCTAATATACTAACCTTGTTTTTCATAATTTAAAAACCCCCCTCTATGAATGAACGTGATAAGACATTGGTCAATAAGGTGAATCCCCCATGTATTAAACCCAGATAGAATAAGACCTTGGGTGGAAATAGGCATTGAATCAAATCATCATATGATCTTAATTCAACTAGAAAAGGAAAAAAGAAAACCTCCAAGCCCCTTTACATTTAACTCTAACTAGATGTTGGAGGAATAATCACTAGTAAATTTGGGTCATTTTGCGATGATAATTGCGACATTTTGTCATGAAGATGGAGATGAATCTCGACCCCCCGAACATCGTATCACGTGTCGTGGCAATTGCGATGACCTAAGGATATCATCACCTGAGAGATAACCTAAGGATGTCGTAGCATTGTCGTTGCAAGGGAGACGAAATTTTTAGGTCGTCACCCGAGAGACAACTTAAAGTTCTCGTCCATCACATGTGAGACGACCGAAAGAGGTCGTCGCACGAGAGACGACCTAAAGAGGTCATCGAACGAGAGATGACCTTAGGTCATAACCCGAGAGATGAATTGTCCAATGAATCCTTGCAACGAAGTGTCAATACCATAGATGAAATATCAATACCATCGGCAATAAAATTCGTCACGAGCGCGATGGGATTTGAGTATTTTAAAAAAAATGAGATTAAGATTAACAAAATATCTAATGCATATAAGGCGGAATTGCCCAAAGGATTTGACAAGTATTGATATTCAATATGAAGGATATCTAAGATTACAAAGCAACATAAGATTATGCACCAAGGAAGACATGAAAGATGATTAATGAAATCATATGCCCAAGAAGAAGAAAAAATAGATTAAGGAAGTGATAGATGATAAGGTTTTCAAGACACATGGTATGCCATATAAATCGTATTTAATAAAATGGAAGGACAAAATTATAGAGGAAAGCACTTGGATTTTTAAAGATAAGTATCAAAACCTTCACGAGGGGAAGCTAGAGGTAGATGTAGAGCAATGCACACGATTTGAACAAGGACACACAAGTTTTTATTGGTTAGGGGAATTTGATGCAAGAGCATTGTTGATAGGACAAAAGGCATTTGTGCATCTAGGCACAAAAGGAGAGGATGTGCGAACATGTGTGAGATTTGGCATATGTGTGCAAGGTAGCAATGAGCAAGATCCAAACAAGATATGTAGGGGGAAGTCAACACAAATGAAGGTTGGGCAAGGAATAACTAAGGATGGTGCACAATAAATAGGTTCAAGGGTAGGATGCATAGAAGAAGGTTTGGCACATGAAGGTGTGCAATGTAGTTGAAAGGATTCACGAGGAATACCAATAGTAATTTATAAAACCATCAAGAAGGAAGCCTTTACAACCTACATATGGATGTGTTAGTTATATGTTAGTGGTGGAGACATCTATAAAGGTGCAGATCTTGAAGGATATTAGGTTGGATGACATCATTAATGAGGTCTAGACTCATACAAGATGAGAGGACATGAGTAAGAAGAGAGATTAAAAGAAGAAGAGGAAGAGTGGTGCAAAGAAGAAGGTTGAAGGTTAAGTTACATGGATTGTTATCTGTGATAGTTGTAGAGGCTAAAATTTCAAGTAAGGCGCTAAGGTGCAAAGTCATTTTATATGTAAATATGCTTTATTAATGAGAATGAGTGGACTAGTTTTGTGATTCCCTCTCTATCAATGATATTCATGACTATTTATTTTCCACTTTTATACACTATATATTTACTATATTGTTGTATTTTGTTGTATAACATACATGGTTTTGCAGAGTGCTTAGGATTGGCACACATGGTGAGATAAGTAAGGGGCCCATTTGGCATTCCTTGCATCATCGAGTGTGATTAGAAACAATGAGGAAATGACATAGGGTAGAACTACACTCATGTACAAATGCTTTTTTTCTCACATCATTATACTCTCCAAGAGCTTTATGCAACTCTTCCCCTAAGCACTTGGCTCTTATGATATCTCCAAGATCTTTATGCAACTCTTACCCTAAGCAATTGGCTCCTATGATATGACTTGGTTAGTCTAGAATTCATTCATGAAGTTTTTTTTTTTAAATCTAGGAGGCATGCAAAAAGGTCCTACACGCATGTGGGTTGAAGTAGATTTGGTTTAATTTCATGGAGACTTACTTTGGATTAGAATTTTGTCTTTGAGGTTCCTTGCACTTGCTTTCCTTCAAGTTGAAGTGATCTTAACTCTTTACAATTGAGTGATATTCATCCAAATCATGTTGTTTCTTGCTTCTACATAAAACAACATGCTTCCACAAAATAGTACTTAGGGCTCACGATTGTTTTGTTTGTGGCATGCATTTTAATAGAAAGTTTTATTAGTCTCAATGTTCTTATTTTCCCAAGTTTATATATGTGGAAAAAACAAATTTCTTAATATCTTCTTGATTGTCTTAATACATTATAAAGATTTATTTTATATGAAAACACTTGGTTGTTATTACCTTTCTTTTACATTGAATATATCAAGCAAGAACACCATTTACTAAAACTCAATAAAAAAAATATAACATGATAGATGGAATTATGAATAACCATTAAAGCAACAACACCATTTACTGCATAAGAATCAAAATCTACCATTAAACTAACAACATAGATGGATTTATGAATAGCCATTAATATAACAAAAGAGAAGGAAAATATGAGAGATAACCAAGATAAATAAATAAAAAGCCAAAAACAAAATCATATATTGAATTAAAAAAAGGTTAAAATAGATATGCAAAACCTCTTTTCACTTTGTATCTTAACACCCTTCATATTTATATTCATAAGTATAGACATTGAAAGATCACATTATTTATATGTAACAAATAATAATAATGATAATCAAAGAATCTGTAACTAATCTGATCAAAGTAACTAACTTTTGAAAAAGAAAACATGATGAACTTACCTGAGGTACTATGTTCGAAGTAGATCCACAGCTTGAAGTGCTCTCACTTATTCTTGACTTCTTCTTCTGAAACCTGCAAAAACTTGTGCACACAAGATTATAAGAAAAAATGGTTATACTGATAACTAACTAATAAACTTGATCAAATGTAGAAAGATTAATTGTGATTAGTATTCTAAACATGTAAGCATTCAAAAATGATGAATCACATATCACAAACACTATATATTGAAGGAATGTGCATATCAAATGTGACGGCATGAATAATATCCTCTTGGTTTCGAGAATAATTTATTGGAGTCGTCTCATCTTGGAGCAAACCTCCCTGAATCTGAAGGAGAAACAATGAAGTCAACATTGAATATGTCGTTGCTCAGTTGGATCGAGAGAGGTTTTCTCTAGGAATAAATGGCTCCAATAATTTTTTCTCTACAGAATAAGGTCAACCACGTGAAGGTGGAAGCTCCTATGCACCCCCCCCCCCCTCCTCACATCAATATCAATTCCCCAATACCCAATCTATATTCTAATAAAAATATGCATTAAACATATTCAAAATTGATAAAAAGTGATTGTAAAGTTATAAATGAGGTTTATCATTCAAAGGCATATGTCATAAAAAAAATAGATTTTATAAATGAGATTTATCATCCAAAATAAGTTCCAAATATACTAGCTATATAATATACATCGATCTGTCTTATAAAATTATTATGCATCATAAAAAAAAATTAGTATTCTTTAGTTTTCTAGTCCATTTCTTAAGTAATTCATCATCCTACATGTCTTTTTTTTCTAGGGGCTCTTCAACAATTGATGTTGCTTCAGTACTCTCACGTTGAGCATGCCTAGTCTCATACCCATGGCGTGGAGGTTGCTTTGAGGGGCCATCGCCTACAAAAACAAAAAATATTAAATTTATATGGCCAATGTCTAAATAGCATTGAAGTAGCTCATTAATATTAAAAAAAAACTTTGCAATGTAATTATTTACCTGGTCCACTAGTGGGCACCGTTGGAATGGATTCCTTATACTCATGATCTTCAAGTTGAGGAGGCTCAACTACGACATTCTCTGACATTGAAATGATAAAATCTATAAGGACAAAACCATAAATGTATAAGTAATAAAAATTAGAAGTATGAAATTTATAAGTATGAAATTATTAAGTATATGATTAATATAAATCTATTTTACCGTTGTGGGCCTCAGTCATAGGAACATCATCGGGTTGTGCCCCACTGGGATGGGGTTTCTCAGGAGCACCATGATCTTTTGGCTGCACTTAACTATCAGCGCATTGTTGTCTAGTACTAATGTTTTCATTGATAGTGTTGCTCCCCTAATTAAAACAAAGTAACACATTAAAGTTATGGATGATATGAAACATTTATGTATTTTATAAGTAATGAAAGGCTAATGTGGGCTGATTTTTATTTACCTTATCCTGCAAAATGGATCTTGGGTTCTGCCCCATGTTTTTCCTATGATCAACGACAGATTTATAGGCGTACTTTTAACCAATTCAGAGGTCTTCCTCCATGGTTTCAATTCAAATTCATCTTCCTGCATTGCATGAGAGTATGCATATTTAATGTTATTGGATGCAATTACCTGAAAGTTGTAAGGAGATACAAATAATATTGGTAAGATGTTTGGGTACTTATGATTCATGACTCTAACCTTGAAAAGCCACCCTGGCCTAGCCTTTGTTGGCCATGTTTGGAAATCCTTTCTCTGGTTGTCTTTGAAGTGTTAGGTAACCTATCATCAAAAGTTTCTAGTATGTTATATACCACACTTTTATTTATATCTAAAGAAAATTAAAGGTATTGAATTCAAAATATTGTAATTTACCTTGGGATACTAGTTATTTGTTCTCCAATTTTTCTTAATTTATTTTCTTTTGCATCATCAATGAGCATCTTCCACTCCCTCTCTGGAATCGATGGAGGGCGCTCATACCTAGGGTTAACTTCCAAGTTTTGACTATACACATCCCTCGTATATTTTAAATATTCTCTCGTTGCATAGGTGACCACTTTTTTTATTGAAGGTCTTTACTCCAAAGAGGCCTTCAAGATAATCCAAAAGTTTGTTTTCGAGGTTGGAATTCTGGAAATTCCACCTCATGCGTATGGTTTCCCCAAAAATCAACAAGGCCTTGCTCTCCAAGTGCCTATAAAAATGGCCATTTCCTACACACAAAAACATATGATCATTAATTTAAAAATAATAATCTCGATTATTTATGTTTGAGATGGACAACATGAAACAGTTAAAATATGAAAAACTACATGGGATTCTTATTTGTTTTAATGGAAGTCTGTTATCATCGACCAAAAATGTGCACGGAAGGGTCCCCGTCCTGGTCACACATCTAGCTCTTGGAAATGAATCCATATCAACCACATCATCAACCTCATCTCTATCACCACCTCTACTAAAGCTTGGTCTTTGTGTGTATTTCTAACGATGTGATCCAGATGGATTTCGGTGGCCTCCCACCTATTCCAACTAGCTCATTTTTGGATTTTGGAAGTTTGGAAGTTTTTTCCTAGTTTTCGAGTCCCTGACTTACGGGGTCATTTTGAGGCCCTAAACTACGTTTTTAGGGCTCACCATAGTCAAACTATTTACAAAGTTAGATTTGATGGAATCAAGTGTATTCCTTGGATATACCTTTCCAACGGTCTATCGTGCGCCTAAAATGGAGATCGTATGCAAATGTTATGACCCCGGGAAGTTGATGTACTAACTGACCCCAACAGGGCCCACATGACTTTTGGCGCTTCATCTCCAAGGGTTAGGTTTTTGGATGTCTAGGGTTTTGGAATTCTTGTTTATTGTAAAAAAAAGCTTGGAGAGCCTAATTGTAACAATATTCTTGCGAATGAGCACAGTCGTCACACCTCTCCTCAGAGATAAGCTGCCACCATTTTAGCAAGCTTGTTTTCCGCTGCATTTTACAGTTTCAACACATTTTCTTATTGAATAGAAACCATTTTTACTGTATCTTTGTTATTGTATATTTTTTATCCTTATGTTTCTATGTTAATAATAATAATAATTTGTATTCATTTCATTATGCTCATAAAATCCAGATCAGTGGTATCATAGCAGTCTGCTCCTTGTCCTTCTTAATGCATGTCCCTGACGAGTTCAGGGTACAAATAATTGGGTATCAAGATTGTTTCTCTTGAGGAAAAAGGCTCATGCATGACCAAGAAACCCCTCATGGTGGGAGAAAATAAAGATGAAGGAACAGGAGATCCTTTCATAATGTTGCTTGAGGAATCCCTCACACAACAAAGAAACGAAATGATGGATAGTTTTGAGCAAATCCTTCGGTGGCTACCAATAGGAAACACAACTTCCTCGAATGGAGGTGTCACCCCCTTCAAGCTAAAAAACAACTTTGATATTCCCATATTTTAATGTCAAATAGACGCAGATGTTGTATACAAATGGTTGAATCTGCTAGAAGGGTATTTTTTTGTCCATAACTTTTCGAATAGAGAAAAGATTGCGTTTATTTAAAGAGAAAGGAAACAGATGAACCCTCATTATTTACAGTCCCGGCCACCTGGGATTCCTTTAGGGACGCTATCAAGGAACAATACTACCCTATCGGAAGTTATGATGGCCTGTATACAAAATGGACCACACTGCAGCAGGAAAGATACCAAGCAATCCCAGAGTTCACGAATATCTTCCATACCTTGCGCACCAAGCTGGATATCAAATATTTTGAGGTACATCTGGTTCTCAAGTATCGCGGTGGTCTGCATAGATACATCCATGATGAAATGAATTTTTTGGACATCTCATCCTTGGGCGCGACCTATCGGTATGTCATCAAAATAGAACAAAAGATTAAACAAAAGACGCGGAAATTTGGGCTTGGGAACCCCTCACATCAAAATAAAGTAAAGGGAAGCCCCAACCTGCAGAAAAAAGGATAGAGAAAAAACGTACAACCTCGGGACAAATAGCATAGGCCGCAAGCAAATAAGGACACTAGAAATACAAAGAAAGATACCAGGAAGTGGTGTGACTTCTATAAGAGGCCCTAGCATAACACTGTTGATTTCCTTTCCAAGAAATCGTTGGTGGCTGATGTGAAAGCCTCTGAATCATATGCAAGTTTTGACTCTGAATCAGAACCAAAAAGGGGGAGACAAACCATTGAAACAGAACCTAATGCCACCATTTCTACCACCCGGTGAACCAAACGAGCTTGAAGAAGAAGAGCACCTCTTTCATTCATAGATGTGGGTAAAAGGAACCTAGCTGCACTTTATCATTGATAGCGATAGTTAAAAGAATCTCATCTCAAAAGAGGTTTTCAAGCGGCTAGCCCTTCCGAAAACACCACACCCGCATCCCTACACCATTGGATGACTTCTCCAAGGAAGCGATCTCCGCATCAACCAACAGTGTCACCTGGCATACGGCATCAAGCCCTTCAAATATGAGGTATTGTGTGATGTTTCTCCTCTCGAAGTTTGTAATGTTCTTTTAGGTCAACCTTATTTATGGAAACATCATGTTGTATATGAGTCTATGCCTTGCAATGTTATTATTACTTTGAACAGGAAATTATATAGGATACCTGAGGTAGTCCCACCTAGTGTTATTTCCTTGATCTCTCCCAAGCAATGCAGGAAGGTCATCTCTCAAACCAGGAAGTTTGTCTTCTTCGTGATTCGCTCTCAGAGTGAGCAAAATATTGCAGCCACATCCAAGGCCTTCGTGGCCGACCTCTCCACACAGTAGAAGCAATTGGACGAGGTCATGGAAGAATACAAAGATATCTTATCCTCACTTATCGGGGTACCTCTGCACTGTCAAGTCAAGAATCCCATTGATCTTACCCCCGACGCATTTCTTCCCAATGGGCCAGTCTACCACTTCTCTCTGTTAGAGAATGATGAGATCAAGAAACAAATCCAAGAACTGCTCCACAAGGGGCACATACGTCCCAGCTCATCACCTTGTGGGAGCCCAATCGTGTCGGTGTAGAAGAAATATGGGACCTGACAACTATGCATTGATTAACGAACCCTAAATAAAATCACATTTAGGAACTGATACTCGATTCCCAGAATCGACGATCTCCTTGATCAGCTCAGGGGGGCCAAATACTTCAATAATATTGATCTGAAGTCTGGCTACCACCAGGTCCCCATAGAATAGACATATGTATGGAATACCACCTTCAAGTCAAAAGAAGGTCTTTTTGAATGGTTGGTAATGCCCTTTGGTTTGACAAATTCTCCAGCAACTTTCTTGAGGATGATGGACAATATCTTGTGACCTTTCACCAATAATTTTTTAGTGGTGTATATGGATGACATCCTCATCTACAACAAGACTTGGGTGGAATACTTGCAACATATTCAGTAGGTTTTGCACACCCTACAACAACACAAGCTATATTCCAACGTGGAAAAATGATCCTTCGACATGGACGGGGTACAATACCTAAGCTACATCATGGATCAACATGGTGTGCATGTGCATCCAACCAAGATCCAGGTCATCCGTGACTGGCCAGCCCCAACCACACTCACTGAGCTTTGGATCTTCTTAAGCCTTTCCAATTTATATCGCAGGTTCGTGTTAGGATTCTCCCATACTGCATGGGCCCTCAGTCAAGTAACCAGGGGTGGTGGTAAGGAAACATTTGTGTGGGTACTATCCCAAAAACAAGTGTTCGATGATTTAAATAAGTGATTGTGCTAAGCCCCAATACTTTCATTACAAGACCTGCAACATCCCTTTGAGATTGAGACATATGCTTCAGACTATGTTGTTGGCGCAATTCTCACTCAACACGGCCACCCCATGGCTTATCATAGTGAGACACTATCAGATTTTTCTCATAAGTACCCTAATTACGATAAAGAAATGTACTCCATTGTGAAAGCCTACCGCCAGTAGATATATTACATTCTCGGGAAGGAGACAGTCATCCACATGGATCATAAGTTGCTTTAGTTCATGCAAACACAAGGCAAATTGCAGAATGACCGCCATCAAAAGTGGTCCACATACTTGCGGTAGTTCCACCTCAACATCAAGTATAAAACATGCAGTACCAATCGAGTCATTGATTTCCTCAGCCGACCTCCAGTCGCGACACTCACCACGGTACTAGACTCTTGCAGCCATGAGATATCTGGATGGCCCAACCTTTACAAGATAGACCCTGACTTCGCCACCACATACCAAATGTTGGGTGCAAACTCGGTTGTCACTAATTTCCATATTCAAGACAGGCTATTGTGTCGACTGGGCCATCTTTGCATTCCATCAAGCAAGTGAGCAAAGATGATTTGGGAATCCCACTACAATCAGGTGGCAGGACACTTTGGCGTCGAAAAGACAATGGCAGTGTTGCAGAAACATTTATACTAGCCAAAACTTTGACAAGATGTCAGCAAGTATATCAGGTCTTGCACTGCTTGTGCTATTTCCAAAATGACCACTAAGAAACAGGGCCTATACACCCCCCTTCCTACTCCTAAAAGGCCATGGGAATCCATCTCAATGGAATACATGTCAAGCCTTGCACCCACCAAGAGGGGAAATGATTGTGTCATTATTATTGTTGATCTCTTTTCCAAGATGGCAATCTTGGCTGCCTGCAAGAAGAGCATCAGAACAGAGGCAATTACCAAGCTCTTCTTTGAACGAGTCTGGGTATATTTTGGAATCCTACAAACCATTTTCTTAGATCGGTACAGTCAGTTCCTCATCACATTCTGGTTGAGCCTATGGTCACTGCTGGACACCAAGCTCACCAAATCCACTGCCTTCCACCCCTAGATAGATGGCCAAACTCGGGTCGTCAATTGGATGATCGTGCATATCCTACACATGTACAATTACAAGAACCCCAAAACATGGGATAAGAGTCTTCTCTATGTTTATCATAGCTACAATATATCCCTACATAGCTCAACTGATTTAGGTCATGTTGTGATTCCAACCATTGGGTCCCATGGATGTTGCACTACCTCTTGTGGCCACCTCAGATGATTCATCACCTGCTCCAACTGAAGCTGACAAAGCCTTCTGGTTCATTGAGCGGATCCATCACATCCACCAATAGGTTCAGGATATTTTATAGAAGTCCAATGCCAAGTACAAGCAGCGCCATGATCAACATCGGGTGCCACATAGGTTTCAAGTGGGAGACAAAGTGTGGTTACACTTGCAGAAAGAACTCATTACAGGGCCCCATAGAAATATTTTCCCACTCTGTTATGGACCTTACACCGTCACCAAGGTTGTAGGTGACAATGCTTTTGAGCTCAACATTCCCCCTTTCCTTGGCCTGCACCCAGTGTTCAACATGGATCTCCTTCATCCATATTTCCCACCATTAATGGACACCTTAGAGATAGCATAACAGTTGACACCAACATATCCTAACCTTGACTGCATGAAACAGGAATCCAATGATCATATTTTGGACACATGGGTCAAGGGAACTCACCAACAAAGGATCCAACTTTATCGAGTTGTCAAAGCAGGGAAGCTCCTGCACCAAGGCAAGTGGCTCACCCGAGGCCAAATTCAACAGAAGTTTTCTCATCTGATGGTGGAACTCAACCCAATGGATACCATTTCTTCCTGAGGGGGGAGGATTGATCTATATGGACATTGGTGGCCTCCCAAATATTCCAACTAGCTCATTTTGGCAGTTTTTTCCTAGTTTTCGGGTCCCTAACTTTCGAGGTCGTTTTGAGGCCCTAAACAACATTTTTAGGGCTCACCACAATCAAATTATAGATGGAGTTAGATTTTGATAGCAACATGTGTATTCCGTAGATAGACCTTTCCAACGGGCTATCGTGCGCCTAAAATACAGATCGTATGCAAAAGTTACAACCCTGGAAAGTTGATGTACTAACTTACCCCAACGGGGCCCACATGACTTTTGGCGCTTCATCTCCTAGGGTTAGGTTTTTGGATGTCTAGGGTTTTGGCATTCTTGTTTATTGTAAAAAAAGGCTTGGAGATCCTCATTGTAACAATCTTCTTTCGAATGAGCGCAGTCGTCACATCTCTTCTCAACGATAAGCCGCCACCATTCTAGCAAGCTTGTTTGATGTTGCATTTTACAGTTTCAACACATTTTCTTATTGAATAGAAACCAGTTTTATTGTATCTATGTTATCCTTGTGTTTATGTGTTAATAATAATAATAATATTTATTCATTTCGTTCGCCTCATAAAATCCAGATCACGGTGCATGTCATGGATTCCATCTAATGGTGTGGAAGATGGAGAAGTAAACAGTCTAGAAGCTATATGACGACCCATTTCATGACTCTGTGGCATCTCTGTAGTGCCACTACTACTGACACCGGGCTGAATAGGCTCCAAATATATCTATATAAGAAAGAAAATGTTTTTTTGTTATATAATGTAAAATTTTAAAAACAAACTAGCATAATTGAACTTATCAGTACATAAAAAAAATCACTTTAAAATATGGTTATTACCTGATATGTCCTAAGCTATGTCATAACTAGATTGGTCCTTTCTACGACGTTAGGAGTTTGATCCGCACGGTCTAACAAGCAAACAAGTTCCTTGTTTGCTTTAATGATCTTATTTTTAATCATTACCATTGGATCAAGGAATGAATACAACTCCTCGTCATCGAGGGAATCATGATCACCATGGCCTCTAGACTACATATTTCAACAAAATCAATGTTATTTCAATTATATAAACAAATGAAATAACTAATCATCACACAAATAAAATTATATAAACAAATAATGAAATTCACGTAAAATCAAAGTCGAATTTGTTAATCATTTGCATGTTTTGTGGTTTCCCATTTCCATGATCATCCTGCCACATTATAATATAATTAGAACCCCAAAACATTTAAAAAAAATTTAACGATAACAAAAAATTGATTGCCACACAAATAAAATTATATAAATAAATAATAAAATTCACATTAAGTGTAAATCAAAATTGTTAATAATTTACATGTTCTGTGGTTGGCACTTTTCCACGATCAACCTCCCACATTATTATAAAATTGGGACCATAAAATATTTCAAACATTGTTAAAGATACAAAAAATATAATGCAATAGTAGAGGTTTCTTAAAGAGGTGTTGCATAAGTACCCACACACTATTAGTTTATGTTTATGTTCTATTCAAATGGTAATCCACTAATAACTCTTCCCCGGGAGCTATATTTTTTGTCACGCCCATGACTACCCGATTCCCTTTGTGTCCCTCATATATGCAATTTGGTTGCGTGTTTTTTGTCTCAGGTCGTGTGATGTTTATAAACCCTGTGATATTACTGGAATCTTTAGGCCTTCCATCAATACAGATAGTGGCTCCTTTATTTTTATCATTGTTTATTCATTGTTTATAATTTGCGATGAGTGCATATCTTTGCATAATTCGCATGTATCGGACCACCCACATCCAATCGTTATAATTGTAACACGATCCGACATATTCCATCAATTCAGTTATTGTATTGTATTTTACAATTATTCCATCCATGGAAAATAGCCTCAGGCCATGCAGAGAGGATGGTGTAATGTGATACGTCCTATTGTTGACAATGAAGTCAGTGTCTAACGAAGGCAGTTCCTTAGGTACCCATTGTTTCACCAAATTCTTATACATGAGTGGCACCTATGTGTCTCCTATGCTCTCATCATCGTAAGAGCATGATCCTCCTTTGGCAAGAAAATGTTCCATGCTTCTATGGAATTTTCTTCTAACCTTTTCACCTCTAGTGGTCCTTGTTCATGTATCATATGATCTACTAGATGTAGTCACATTTCCCTCTATTTGTCCTGAGCTTCCCTCACTCGAGGAAGAAATATATGAAAGGTACCTGTTTGGTTGTACCTTCAGTCAATCCAATTAGATATATATTTAGCCATGATTGTAAGAATATAGTGAGATATCTAAAATGATACAATGAAATCATCACCTCTCCTAATTGAATTGACCACATTGGAACTATGCTAAGCAATTAAAGAAGTTATTTTATTTTTCTATCAAAGGTCCTCTATTTCAAACTTAGTTTTATGCTAATTTTGAATGACAAAAATTGGGTTTAAAATCCCCTAAGCGGGCATAGAAGAGTCCAAGTGCAAGTAATGGGTGATTTTGATGTCATAGATATGCCCTCATAGTGTGATAGCTTAGCTAAATTGATTCTATAAGAAGTATCCCCCCACACACAAAAAACAAATGTGAAAGAAAATTCTATAAGATGTTAAGAGAACGAGATGAGGAAGAAGAGAGCGAGGAGGAAATATTTTCCACTACATTTATCATTGAGAAGGCATTGATTCAGTGTTTGATTATGTCATCCAGAGAATGTAATGTCCAACGTCAAGAGGACAAGGGAATTCTTATCATGCAAACAAATGACTATTCATGGAGCCCTTAGAGGAGGCAAAGTCCACTCCAAGGGTACAAAATGATTGTGTTCTCTTCTAACATAATAGGCTTAGGGAGTGTCTATAGAAGAAACTATGTAAACCAAATTGTAGCAACAAATAACGTAGAGATTATTTTGATTCAGAAAATAATTATGGTGGGTGTTAGGATAAAATAATTGCTAGTGTTTACTCTTCATGGATGGAGTTTTGAATCTCTCAATGTAGAGGGGAAATCTAGGGGGTTGTTGGTAGGATGGCGTAAGTCCCTTCGATTCAGGAGTGTCTCCTTTTTATAGAATACCACCAGCCTCGAGTTGTTCTCTGCATGTTTAGATTCAATTTTCAATTTTATTAATGTCTATGGACCTTTTTAGTGTAGGTAAGGTATGTGGGATTCCTTTTTTGGGAAAATGGATTTGAGAAAGGGTAATTTAATCATGGAAGGTGATTTAAATCTCACCTTAAGCCTAGGTAGATGTGGGGGGCAGATAGAAGGATGGACTCCATGGCCAAATACCTCCTAAAAAATATTGATGATGAGGTTCTATGTGACATAGATCCCTTGACTTTGAAACCTAGCTAGAGAAACAATATGTTTGATGCAAAGGTTATCCCAAAGAGAATTAAAAAATTCCTTGCAGTTGAACAACTTGTTGTCAATATAGATATAATTAGTACATGGATAGGAGAAGCAGATCCCTTTGACCATGTCCCTATTTTTCTACAAGTGGGGGATATTACTCCAAAAACCACATGTCCTTTTAAGCTCGATTCACATTGGTTGAAGGAACTTGATTTTAGAGACCTAGTTTGAAATGAATGAAAACATTATGCTAGGTAGTTGGTGGATTTTGCAAAGTTACTCTTGTTTTGTGAAAATCTAAAAAGAATCAAAGGGAATCTAGAAAGACAAGAACACATGCTCATATCAATGGCTATTGAATTTATTAAAGGACTTTTTAATTTGTTGGGGAAGGATATATTAATGGTTATAGAGGAATCTAGACTTTCTAGTAAGGTTTTGGTGGCCTGCGAAAGTGATGAAACTACAGTGAGCAGTGAGCAATCTCTCCACGCTATGAAAGTACACCAGTCCTCCATATCAACATCCAATCAGCTTCTAGCTGGAGTACAAGTGTTAGATGAACATGGATATTCGAAGGACCTAATTTTTATCATTTAATTGATGTATTTAAGTCATAATATGTATATATTTATCTATTCAAAAACTAATTTCCTAGTTTGAAGTAGTTTGGTAACAGTTTGTTTTGGTTTAGTTGTAACTTGTTCTAAAGATATAAAACCTTCATGAATTTGAATCCTTTAAGTTGTTATGATATGTAGCTCTATATATTGTAATGAAAAAGAGGGAAAAGGGGTTTGAGTGTGAGGGAAGTGACACTTTTATGCCTGTAACTTTTTTTCTGAGTTTAATAAAATTAGAAGTTCAGAAGATAGATTTGTCTTACCAGATATTCTTGTGCCTATATATTTCAGTTTGTCTTACCAGATATTCATGTGCCCCTTTTTTCCAACCAACAAGAGTTATAAGCAAGGGTTGTCCTCTAGCATCACTTCTCTTTCTTCATATAGTAGAGGGATTAAGAAATGTCTAGACCCCATGTGTTGCACACTGCCTAGACCTCATGAATATACCTCATGCTTTGTTGATGATAGATGTAGTAAGAATGAACCAAGTTTCAACTAACTACTTCAATTTGACCATTTGTCTATGTTGAAAAAAGGTAGAAAAGAGTAATTGACAACCTAAAAGGTTCAATAATGATTTCCAAAAGCGATTGAGAAATTGAGAGTTGTGAACATAAATGATGGCCAAATGTAAGCTAAAATTACTCCATACAGATAAATAAGAGTTTGACAACTTTAGAGGCACCAATAATGTTGTGGCAAGTTATGAATACTAGCTTCTTCGAAAATTTGTATAGTACTTCAAAGATTCAATCATGTTTGCATTGGGTGGTAGGATAACCACTAACAAAATCCATGAAGCGAATTGGCAATGGTTGTTACAACCCAATATCTTTGTTTGTAAGTTTTCTTTGACTACATTGTGAACGTGTCCTGATATATGTTAAATTTGGCATCATCCACGGTCATTCTCCAATGAGAGGCCATGTGGGCCACCCTGAGGCTAGCCAAGGGATTTGGAGAATCAAATAGTCATGTGAGATATTGACAAAATCTAGGGGGAACGTACAAACTCTGTGAGTCAAACCAAGAGTTAAGATGAATGATATGCTATATGATCTTGTGAGTCTATCCAAGGTAAAGGAAGAAACCTTGTAAGTCTAAGACAAAATTTGAGATGTAACTCTAATGCAAAAGCCAAGGGGAACGTACAACCTCTGTGAGAATAGACAGACTAGTGCAAAATTCAGGGGGGGACGTACAATATCTATGAGCCTAGTGAAGCCCTGTGAGCCATGAGAAAAATTCAAGGCATATATAAAAAGTTAGGTTGAACGTACAATTCATATGAGCTAGAAACAAACAATATTCCTTATGCAAATAATGTAAATGTATTGATCTAGTGCGTTCACACGTGTAACATTATCCACCATGAAAAGAAATTTGAATTTCCATGTATAAAATTCAAGTTGAATGTATGGTTTGAGTGACAAAATCAAGTTGTAAAATGTCGAGTTGCATGTCTAGTTTGAGTTTTCAAACTCAAGTTGTAAGAGTCGAATTGCTTGTCTAGTTCGAGTGGTCAAAGCCAAGTTGACAAGTCATGTTGCATGTTGCATTTTGCATGTTTCATGTTGCATGCATGCATGTTGCATGTTGAGTTGCATGCATGTCAAGTTGCATGCATGCATGTCGAGTTGCATGTCTAGTTCAATGTCGAGTTGCATGTTGAGTTGGCATGCCATGCAACATCAAGTCTCAAGGATGAGTTGCCATGACATGCAAATTTTAGTTACAATTCCAGTTGAGTTGGGAATTCAAGTCCAAAAGGCGAGTTGTAATGGCATGCATTCTCTCCCTAATTCAATTTAACTCCTCACTCCTTCCTACGCCTAGTATAAACGAAATTCGACCCTCATTCTTCACACAGTTGTTAGGTAGAATAAGAACGAAATGAAAAAGGCAATGAAGGAGCCTAAAGATAACGAAAGAGTTTTTCTAGTAGTGTTAGTTTATAACCGCAAAAAAGGAGAGAAAAGTTTTTTAGTGTTTGCAAGCCATACATTCAGGTCTAAGTCTTACTTGGAAAGATCATTCAAGAGCATAATTCATGGTGGCTCTCTGTACATGATCTTACATTCTATTTTCAATAAAGGAAGATTGTTTTTTGTGGTTTTTCTCCCTGTATAGAGTTTCCCAAGGGTATACGTGTTGTTAATGTGCATTCTTGTTGATCCATGTGGTTATTTCTATTCGGTTTTTTATTCTTTATTATTGAAATGTATTAAGATGAAATTGAAGTATTGCAGAAATTAAAGAAACAATATGTAGTTTAAATCAAGCTCAATAAATTAACAATATATTATTCCACTTGTTTCTACATGGATTACCCAAATTAACCCATAGGATCACCTTGCTTTAAACATACGACATTACCCTAATTAACCCTATTGCAATCAATGGTTTTACTAGTATGGAAACCTATGGTTAACCCTATCGTAACCAATGATATTACTCAATGTGCAACACCAAGACTCAGATTCTATAAAGCTGTAACACTACTCGGATTTTATCAATGGTTAAATTACAAGCTCTATTCTATCAAGTTGTAACACTACTTAGTACAATGGTTCTACTTCATTACTAGTATCCTGTTAGAATCACAGTAAGCTCATAATGATTATGGCTATAGTGTTACTCTTTCACACCTATATTATGCTCTATTGCTATTGGTATACTATCTAGGCATTATATGGGAATATTTGGAGTCAAACGACACATGCCAACAAGTGGTAGTAATGAGACACGATGTTGGTTCGAAGACCCCGAAATTGATGTCATTAGACATGGACTCAATCCTAAGGCCTATTAAGGAGAAAAAATAGAAAATGCTAATTAATCTAGGAGTCAAGCATGCAACCAAACCTTCTCACAAAGAAGTGATATTTGGTGATGGAATCCAACATCGTGGGATCAATGCATGAAGGGGATGAGTTTCGAGGGGTGGGAAAGTTACATTGACAACCTAATTAACAAACTTACGCCCTGGTGCAAGCTAACTCATTGAGCAGTGGGAAACCCTCCAAGGAGTTCGTGTGAGTCTAGCCAACGTCGATCCCAGGTACAACACCACCTTCCCTGTGCTTTCACCTTGGTTAGGAAGTCTAAAATATTATGGCCTCTATGGTACCACCTACTATACCAAAGCAGGGGGGCGGGGGGGGGGGCAGTCGACAATATAGTTTACATGCAAGGGAAGGGTAACTAAGCCCGAAACCACTTTGAGATATTCCTCATAGATATGGTTTGCTCCCAAGTGATCCCCATAATATGTGCAACCAATACACCAAGACCAACAAAGCAAGGTTGATTACTCTATCGACCACAATACAATTTCATGCTTCACCCTTGTGTTAGAAGGGATTCCCAAATTCAATGATATAGCAATAGGATTTCACTCCCTAACTTAAAGCTCTATGTTTGTTTATCATATTTGGAAAGTTATTCTGACAATCCTATACCAAATCTCTACACCTAAGCTACGATGGGTTTGAAGAGCCCTAGAAATTAAAGTTGCTAGATAAATTTTAATTAGTGCTTGATTTTAGGTTGTTGTTACTCAAAGGAGTGGTCGTGAAACTGATGGCGGTTTGACTTGACTCTTTAAACCATGCAAGAGGAAAATGAAATGAAAGAATTTAAACTTCGATGAAAACTAGCTATGGGAAGGAGCAAGAGGTTTCAAGAAAAGAAATAATTTCTTGATTGATTACTATGTGTGCATTGCTAATGAAAAAACGTATGAGCTAATTATCTAGATAAATGGAAGAAAAATTGCCCAAATTTTAAAAATACCATGCAAATTTCATAGTTCACTTAGGACACCTATACAACACTGAATAAAATTTTATCATTTCTAACATAGTAAACTTTTATGATTATAGAGACCACCATAATACCTCTATGGAATAAATGTTACTTATGGTTGAAATATGTGATGAATGTGTGTTTCCTTGATGAGGGACCAAAACTATTATAATAAAAAAGTCCCACTAGAAAAGTGATTTGAACATGTTGATAGCTAACCATTGATATTCCTATGTTAAAGGCTCAAAAATAATGAAAAATAGTCATATTACATGTTTATTGGTATTCAACTAGATCTAGCTAGGGTCATCATGACGTACAAATTCTCCACAATGTGGTAATGAGATGTTTTCGAGCATGGGAGAAACCATTAGGTTATAAATCAATATTGTAAATAGATGCCAAATGTGAGCTCACCCACTAATTATTATGATTGGCACCAAGGTACTGAGTGTGAACCCACATGGTGTGAATAAATGTGTTTGTGTCAAACACTGAAAAGAACAATGTAATAAAGAAACAATGATACAAATCCTTGTTGCATAAGAGGAATGTCAAATAAGGATTTCAAATTTTTACGTTCTCTAGAAATTGCACTATAAGTGTAAATTTGAAAGGACACACATAATTGTTGTATCTTCTTTTTAAAAGTTGTGGTCTAATGAGGTAAGTGCCCAAGTCAAAAATAAAAGTTTCATGCTTGTACAAGATTCATCACTAAATGCATGGTTTGGTTTTCATTTGGGATGTGGGAGATCTCTCACACATGAATATTCAAGTTATGGTTTATGGTTTAGACTGTCATGGTTGTTTACTCTCTATCCCCCTTTGGCTTCATGCTAATTCGTCATTCTGTAAATGATTTGGATTGAAACCAAACAACCTCCTACATTTGATATGGTTTTCCTATAAATATAGGAGGTGCACTTGAGTCTACATAAGAGAGTTAAAGTATTGTTATGTGACCTTCTATCACAAAGTTAATTCACATTACATGTTTAATATCTCGGTAACAATCCATATGGTTTTTATTTTGTCATGTATAAAAGAATTTTATGGATATTAAAGCAAGCTTGTTATAAATCTTATTCTTGTGACAAAATGGTGACAACTTCTACTTCTATTCTTAGATTCTATGCACCTATATTATGTTGATTTGATAACATGAGGCCCCCTGGGCATAACCAATCTTCCATCAAATGATGTTTATCCCCTCCATTGCTTTCCTACTTGACCAAATTATCCTTTTTTTTCCACCTATTAGCCTCAAATTGCGCACCTTCCAAACATAGTTAAACAAGGATATATATATTGTAATGAAGTAAGGGCTTAATACTAGCTCGACTCATTTCAATTTCAATTGCTTATGTTATAATTATATTAAGAGTGGCTTGTAATGTATGTTTTTCTTTTACTAGTGATAAATGAGGTTCTAGAGCCATGGCTTACATGGCCCCAGAAGAGGATAGGGAAACATGCCTCATGACTCTTGGTGGAGGGGGGAGAAAGAAAAAGTTCACATTTCAGATTCATTTGATGTGGCTTCGAATGAGTTTGCACAACTTGCAAAAAATGGAATTTGTTTCTATGGGATTAGAACACTCAAGAACCCTTATTTCCATTTACTTATGATTTGAGCCTTATAAGCAAACTTCCCCTCAAATACAACCACCACCTAACTAGAAGGTTCCTCCTACTAGAAATTTCCAAGGAGGTAGATACTACTATATAAAGGAGTAGAAGAAATGTAATGATATGTCTTGTGAAGTTATTTGTAATCAAATATCTGTTCAATTAGAGGTTTCCCCCTTGAAGAGGTTAGTGAACATTTCTTCCATTAATAAAGGTAGAATTTTTTGTCCTTTTCTGTTTCTTTATTTGGTTATTGTGGTTGAAATATGTCTCTTCTACAGTAAATTTGGATAAACTATGTTGTTTTTGCTCCACGTATTTCAATTTACTAATAAATAACACCACATAATTAAAGTGGATATTGTGAAATTTGTGGAAGTGATCACTCTAGTTATTTCTGTGGAGGTTTATCCAACCAGATAGTGAGAATGGACAATGAAATATCCATTCAAGGAAATACATTTCCCTAGGTCAAATATGGTTGAATACTAGAGTATGAGAGTTGATCAATGGTCAGATTGCAGCCTTTATATAGAAAAAACATCACATGAAAGAGAAAAGATACCATGACTTCCATGGCATGTATGTAGTCATGCCCAAGGGGTAAGTTAAAGTCAACATAGGTAGTCACCATTGCAACATTGATTAAAATAATATTACCACCTAACTTGGTAGGAATATTAGATACAGTTCTTATTGATTTACATTGTATACCATCGAAATCTTGAGAATTGGTCATTAGTGGAATGAGGATGGAAGGAACAAGATGTAAATAAAATTGACTTATATATAAGAACTATATCCATGATATAAGGACTCATTTATAAAACAAGACATAATTGAACATTGCTAAATCTTAGATAGAAACAACATCGGATTCAGTGTGCTATAAGGTTTATTGAATATAAATAAGATTGAATGGCATCGCTGAGCTTTTTGGTGATAAAGGAATCTTTGGGAAGGAGGAAGTCTTGAAGAGGCCTTCAAAACTAGGTGTAGCATAAAGGAGACTTCCAATATCATAGTACTTCCACTTAAGATATTCTGGGTAGTATGGATTATCAGAAATATAAAGTTGTTTGAAGGAAAGGAGACACTTCCCTACAAATGTGTTGTCTAGTCCTTAAATAATTCAAATTCCTATCCACGGGTGTAGGAAAAATATATCTTCCATATGCAAGGTGAAGTGGCTATAAATAAGGATATTACATGGGATCATTTTCATTGTGCCTCACAAGGGAACCCCTCTAAGGGAGGCTCAAGAGGCTTACTATACTTATGTTCAAATCACAATATTTTTTTTAAAGTTGGAAAATGTCAAGAAACTACGACTTCTATGAATTGATGGCTTTAAATTTGGTACTGAAACTTGCACAAGAATATGGTATAACCCAATTACAATTTTTTGGAGATTCATATTTGGTTATCCAATGGTTGCATAAAGAAATTGTGGTTAGGAATTTTACATTACGACCCTTGTATAATGAAGTTCTCAATCTATTGACATTTTCCTCATAGACATCTCTATCCCATATTTATAGGGACAAGAATACCGCTACAGATGGGCTCTCAAAAGATGGAATTGGGTTGGAGTGAGGAACCTCGATTATTTTAGTAATCTAGAAAGGAAATACTACAGAATATAATAATGAACCATGGACCTAACCATATCCATTACAATTTCTATATCAGTTTTTGTATAATGATAGAGTTTCAATGATCTCTAGATGAAATATTATTGTACTTTTTTAATGTCATTTTATTTCTTTTTAAAGAGGTTACTGATGTAATTGAACATGAATGACTTGCAGTTTTTGGTGATAATGGATTGGACATAAGAAATTCATGTAAAGGGCTCAAAAGCACTTATTAATTCCATGGGCATGTGATAATTTATTTTTGTCAAATTATTAAAAATATATATTTGTTTCCTTGCAAAAAAAGTGATGGTCATTCATATCTTCTTGAAGGCTACACTAAACTCAACTACAGGAACAATGCATGATATTCGATTACTTTCACTACTTTTTACCAAAACTCTAAAACTAAATCGATAAAGAACTAACTAAATCATGAATAAAGGTTGTTTAAGGAACAAATTATTCTATCCACTTCATGCACACATTGAAACTATCTACCTTAGTCTTGATGTCCAAAAGTGCAACATCCATATCTACAACTATTACCTCATTTTTTAACTTCAATAATTTCATTTGCAAGGTGTTTTGAGCTTCACTTTGGGATTGTGCTTCCTTGAGTGTACATCGAGAGTGAGAGAGGTTTTTACATATGTTTATAGGTGTACAAAAATTTGAGTGGGCCTCACGGTTAAGAACATGTGTTTTCTCCTTAAAGGTCATAGGTATGTACACATCTATAAACTAAGTAGAACATGTGTTTCCTTTTTGGAGATCATAGGTATGTACACCTTCCTAGACTACACAATCAAATCATTGTGAAAAGGGGGTCCCTTGTCCCAAAAACAAGGGGGTCTCATACATATTTTAATATCTTGTTTATTATTATGTTTGTGATTTAATCAACATCAAATAAAATGATTTATCAAACAACTAAGTGACCACATACACAAAGTTTTACAAATTACACATGTGATTTTAGTTGGGGAACCCTTCAAGGGAATTAAATCCAAATTGTATTCAGGGTCTATAGGTTAGATGGCAATGATTAAAACTATAAAACCCTTCCCCTTTATTTTTTCCTAGTGCATAGGGCTATCTATACAATGCTTTACTCTCTCAAACTATTCAACAACATTCTATGTAGTAGAAAAAACAATGGTCTTTGATTTGGAAGCATGGTCCAAGGTGGCCTTGTAAGTGAAAGATGCAGTGTTGCTTGAGATGAATTGAAAGTACGACCAAAGGAGATAGACTGTAATTAATTTATAGTGGAATAGTTATCCCAAGCATGGAATTAACAATGATCTCTTATTTGGATGAATAGTCTAATGTATCATTTTCAAGTACAAGAGGTGGTGTTGATAACAAGGAATCAAATATATTGGAAAAGAAGACATAGTCTAAGAGAATGTTGGAGAGTAGTTAGGCCCAGGATGCAAATCGATAAGAGATCCAAGGTAGAGGTTCTCCCAAGGACCATTTACAAAAATCATAGCCTCTAACAATTCTTCATCATCATGGAACATCATTTTCAAAGAGGTGGTGACACAATCACACTTGGGGGAAGACAATGGATTTGTGACACTCAAGTATAAAGGTACAATATCAATATCCATGTCTAAGTTGTTCAAAGGATCCAAAGAGTCATACTTAATGAAAGAGGACTTTGTGAAAAATGGGGGAAGTGAACACACCAATCATTGGTGATGGAGGTTTATCCAACCAGACTATGGGAATAGACTATGAATTAGTTGTTGAAGGTGATACATTTAGTTCAAATATGGTTGAATACTTGAGTACGAGAGTTTATCAATGGTGAAGAATGCACATAGTCATGACCAAGGGGTAAGTTAAAGTCAACATGGGTAGTCATAATTGCAACATTGACTAAAATAATCTAACTCGATAGAAAATTAGATGCAGTTCTTATTGATTCACATTTTATACCATCAAAAGTCTATGAATTTTTTAGGGTGGAATGAGGATGGGAGAACCAAAGTGTTGCTATATTGACTTAGATATATGAACTATCTCTATGATATAAGGACTCATTTGGAAAATGAGACATAATTAAACATTGCTAAGACTTAGATAACTACAACATTGAATTTGGCATGCTATAAGGCCAATTGAATCTAAATAATATTGAATGGCATCATCGAGCCACCTAATTACTTTAAGTTTACTTATAAATTATTCTTATTTTTGTTGTTAATATAAATATCTAAACATGGTTTTCAATATATGTGGTTCATTGTGATGTCACTAGGATACATAGTGGCCATTGTTTAAAACTAAATCCATGACTTCATCCTCAAGAATCATATGGAGTGTGCACATGATTAGGGAATCACTGAATTTGGTAAGAATGGAACACTGATTAGGGGATCATGTGTTTCTACCATTTGATGTTGTAATTTGACATGGTATCTCTAGAAGGTCTTGACAAGTTTTGAGAGAGGTGCATGATCTTCCATCAATTTCACTGCCTTTTTACAAAAATCTAAAACTAAATTGATGAAGGCCTCAAATGCATTGTGAATAGTGTTTGTTTAAGGCATAATTTCTTCTAACTACCTCATACAGACATCAAAACTACCTACCCTAGTCTCAATGCCCAAAAGTACAACATCCATATTTGAAACTATTAGCTTATTTTTGAACATTAATAATGTCACTGTAAGGTATTTTGAGTTTCACTTTGGCACTATTCTTCCCTGAGTGTCATTTGTGACCATTCAACATGTTAGTTTTCACTCTTTCATTTTGAATAAGACATATATTCCCAACATGTGTGCATATTGGAATGATTTTTAATAATAATAATAAAATAATATATAGTTTATGGTCAAAGTGTCACCTAAAACCAAACTAATGTATGAAAACTTCGTGTTTGTGGGTCATACACAGATCAAAATTTCCTACTTTAATCTCATTGGCCAAAAGAACAACATCTATATCTACAAATATAAACTCTTTTTTGAGCATTGTGAAACATCTATATCTACAAATATTAACTCTTTTTTAAGATCAAGAATGTCAATTGTAAAGTGTTCAGGGAGTCACTTTGAAACCGTACTTCATTGAATATCATTTAATTCAACATGTTAGTGTGCATTATTGCATTGTGAATAAGTCACATATGCCCAACCCGTATACATCTTGGAATGATTTTGAATAATACTAACCATAATCATTTTTAAATGCCACACAAGAAAGGTGGTGGCATGAACAATCCTTTCAAATATGAGGTTTGAAAACCATTCCAAAGTAGAAACAATGGGAAAGAACCGAGAGAAAGAGGCCAAGAAAAATGTGCAATTTGATTCTTGTGGCATAGGAAAAATACCAACGATGGATACACAAATGTAATTTCAAATGGATACGCAGATGGATACACAAACATCATTTCAAATGGATTGCACAAGAATTTATGTTTTACACCAATTTTTTTTTTCTTTCGAATTTGTCAATTGTTGTTGGAGATGCATATTGGTATCTAAGAACATGAGCTCTTAACATAATTAAGGATGAATTCAAGTTCAATAAAACTCACCATTATAAAACCCTTGCCCTCAATCTCAAAAAACACTTTCCCTCGTGGGTTTCCTTGCGTAGAGGTCTTTGCGGTCTCGATAACCAATAAAACCAAACCCTTTCTCCCCTTGCAACCAACTTCCTTGCGCAGATGTTTGCTTTGTCTCAATAACCACTAAAAACAAACCCTTTCACCCTTCATGATGATGATGATGATGAATATGGTAGTGATGATGAGAAGTAGTACATTGAAAATGTTGATTATTGGTGGTGACAATGTCAATGAAGATGATGATGATGACAATGATCATCACAATGATGATATGATGATGATCACAACAATGGAAAGGACGATGATGATGACAATGATGATGATGATGATGATGACTAGAAAAATTATGATGAAGATGATGATGATGATGACAATGATAATGATGACAATGAATATGATCATGATGACAACAATGATGATGATACTAATGAAAATGTTGATTATGGTAATGACAATTTGTTCACACAATTTTCTTGGGCTCAACTTTCCACAATTTTTTCAAGCAACCCTCAAGGAAAGGCTTAAAACAAATCCACTTTTAGCCAAGAGAAGAGTTGTATTTGTTGGATGTTGTAGATAAAGCTCATTTATATTATTTTCATTAAGCATAAGGTGAGAAACTTGATTTTTTTCCACTGAACCCTATAAAAATTAGCATGTGAAGTCATCAAAGGTGAACATTCCAACCTTATTGATTCATTGTGTTTATATATGATGATTGTGCATTTTTATATGAAGAAAAACTATCCATTGTTCCTAAGGGATCTGAAGGGATGCTAACCTAATACCTCCATGATAAATTTATTAGTATCCAACCAATAGTTTTTAAACTGCATTAAAACTTCAAGGAAGAGAGGGTTTCGTAAACCTTGGCTCTCTTATTTTATTGAAAACCTAAGTTCGTTCTAGGAGAAGAAGTTAAACTATTATGCTAATCCAATTGAAGGACATTGGAAACAAAAAGTGAAATGAACACACTTTGATGATCAGGGCAACACATCAACCTCTCAAAGTGAATGTTAGTCTATATATTCAACAAAATATTTCAATATTACTTTGACAATGAAACAAAATGAAATCTAAAACTGAGATAGCTAAGCTAAAAATATAGAGAAATTGGGTTCATTTTCCCTTTGTAGGGAAAATATTGCACATCTAGACCTATATTATGGTCTAGGGATTCATATATGTCTTATGAGCCCCAAAATCATGGACCGAGGACTAAAACCTATGTTTTCAACCCCAAACCATGGCTTGAACTATGAGAACCATTTATGCCTTTTAAATTTAATGCCCAATGGTTAAAATATGAGGAGTTTACAATTATTGTAAAATTTGAATGGCTAATATTTGATCCCTTTGCAAGGGATCATCAAGTAGTATTGAGCTAGTAGAAAACATCAAAAAGGTCAAAATAGTTATTTCAAAATGGGCCTTTGATAAAATATGCAAAGAAGATCAAGCTTTCATTTCACCATAGAAGGAATTAGTTGAGATCTATGCCCAAGACATTGTCTCAAATTTTGAGGAGTATGATAAGAGTATATTGAAGACTCTTGAAAATACTAAGAGGAAACTAGGGTTGAAAGGGTTGAAAACTAGGGGATTTCAATAAAAGAGGATTAATTATTTTCTCCATAATATTGAATATGCTAGATTGGCAGATGCAGAGCCTTTAAATCCCTCGCCAACCTAGAGAAATATGAGGATAAGGGAGGAGAAAATGGCTAAGAGGCTCAATATATTTCCGGTTTCTAATCTAATGATGTTTGATCCTAAAATAATTAGGTCTTGGGTAGAGGTTCGAGGAGACTTTGATCTTCTACCAATTCTCCTTCAAATAGAAAAGGAATGGGGAAATTGTTTTATCCCTTCTAAATTTAATGCCCAATGGTTAAAATATGATGAATTTACAATTATTATAACTTTTGAATGAGTAATATTTGATCCCTTTGCAAGGGATCATCAAGTAGTCTTGAGCTAGTAGCAAACCTCAAAGAGGTCAAAATATTTATTTCAAAATGGGCCTTTGGAAAAATATGCAAAGAAGATCAAGCTTTTATTTCACCAGAGAAGGAAATAGTTGAGATATATTCCCAAGCCATTGTCTCAAGTTTTTAGGAGTATGATAAGAGTATATTCAAGACTCTCAAAAATACTAAGAGGAAATTAGTGTTGAAAGGGTTGAAAACTAGTGGATTTCAATAAGGGAGGATTAATTATTTTCTCCAAAATTTTGGAGATGTTAGATTGGCAGATGTGGAGCCTTTAAATATCCCTCCCACCTGGAGAAATTTGAGGACCAGGGAGGAGAAAATGGCTAAGAGGATCAATATATTTATGGTGTCTAAGCTAATCATGGTCAAAATAGTCAAAAATGCCAAAAAGGTCAAAATAGTTATTTCAAAATGGGCCTTTGATAAAACATGCAAAGAAGATCAAGATTTCATTTCACCAGAGAAGGATAATTTCATCTCCTTCACAATTAGTTTATAATATTTTTCATTTGATTGTCGAAATATTTGTGTGATTCATATTTTATTCTTGAAACCCTCCCATACCATCAACGCATGTATCCACTATAACCATGCCAAATTTCAGTGCATACGAGCACAAACTGAAAAAACGTCAACGTTATAACTTGGCCCCATTCACAGGTCACTCGGTGCGTGATCAAATTAGAGAATAATTTCCACTATCTAATCACAACCTTGTAATGGTGCCATTATCATGACTACATATAGGACAAATATTTCATTAATTATAGGGGATATAATTTAACATTCAAACATATATTTTAGTGGGAAAAGTGACATACTTGCATTAACTCCAAGTAAGGTAAGAAAATATCACATTATATATACACGTTGGTAGATGGAGTTTTTTTATCCAATGTGGGCTCCTAATCCTCTATTTGGGAGCTAGGCCATCCCATCAAACCCTAAACCAAAATGTTTGTGTGAGTCGTATTTGAGTCTCGAAACCCTCCCAGACCATCAACGCATGCATCCATTATAACCATGTCAAATTTCAGTGCATACAATCACAAACTGAAAAAATTGCAACGTTGGCCCCATTCACGGGTCACTTGACGTGCGATCAAATTAGAGAATAATTTCCACTAGCTAATTTGATTCACCTTGAATCCATTTACCTAGTTGGATTTGGAATTGATCTAAGCTTCCTTCCATCACCTATATTTAAAACCCCAAAACTCCATTTTACTAAGGCCACTCTCAACTTCACCTTGTGCCTCATTGCTTGGTATTAGGGGATACCCTCCTTGATTCAGAGGAGAGTTGGCCTAAAGTGAAGAGGATATGTTATTGAGGTGACAATGGCTACCATCCTAATAGTTTCCCCTTGAGTTGTACCTTCTGGAAAATGAAAATTACGATGATGATCATGATGATGATGACATTCATGATGATGATCATGATGACGACGATGATGACGATAATGATGATGCCAATGATAATATCGACGATGATGATAATAAAAGTGTGAATTGGAAAAGGTTGTAAACTCGTATGATTTGGGTTTCAAACTTGTTTCAAAAGTCATCAGGGATAAATTGAAATATAATTTTAAGAATCCTCTAATGGCCTCCCAAGTGGTGATTCAAACTCATCTTCAATGTCTTCCCTGAAGTGTAAAGTGGGGACAAAGGTTTTGTGGAGACCAATCACTAGTAGGACATAATCTTGGTGAAAAGAAGTTATGTTTGCAAGAAATATCTTTGGAAATATCTATTTCTATGTTTAGATGATCCTCTTTCAAAGTCTACTAGCTTTAGTTACCCCAACAATTAGCTTTATGGAAGCGAATATCAGAAGAGAATATCAGTTATTTCTTGTCTTTGTTTTTTTCTCTCATATAAGTACTTCTTTGCTCCATATCACCAATGCATGTATATTTAAATCTGACACTACCATGACACCATAATGATATTTAAATATGACACTACCATGAAACCATAATGATTCCATCGGTGCATGCAATACTTAGCGACATTGATATAACGCCATCTCGACATTCATATTTTTATGGTGTTGATTAAAAAATGAATGAAAAGAGGGATTTTTCATCACAAATATGACACACATACATTGTATATACAATGTAGAACCTGAAAGAAAAATGAAAAAAAGATGATGCAAACTTAAAACTTGTGTCAACCAATTTGTGTACTTTGAAAGAAAAAAAGGGTTTATGGTTTACATGATGATTTTTTTATGGAAACAAGTGGGTGTGTGAGTCATATTTGAGTCCAAAACCCATCCCATATCATTAAGGCATGCAAATAGTCTATCCATGTCAAATTTTAGTGCATACAGAAACAATTTGAAAAACTTTCAACGTTAACCCCATTCATAGGTCATTGTTGCCCATATCTAGTCCTAGTACAATGTATTTTCATTGTTCCTTTTAAAATTTGTTCGATACACACATTCTCATGTCTAGTACTACAAGGAAATGTAATAACATCGATAAACAAGTACTAGTTGATATAAATTGCACAAGCTTCATCAGTTGTTTCTTGTCTTTGTTTTTTTCTTTCATCTAAGTACTTCTTTTCTCCATAAATTAAAGACTATTAGTATAAAATAATTATTTAAATATGAAATTCCCTCTAGTTCCTTCTTCTTGCCACCAAACGCATGGGCGATGAAAATAAAGAGCATGACCATGATGATGGGTATATTGTTGGGAGTTCCATGCACAACATTAATATGAGAAAGTTCAAACGAAATGAGGTCGGGATCGGATATATAGAGTGGGTGTGTGAGTCATATTTTAGTTTGGAAACTCTCCCATATCATCAATGCATGCATATTTAAATCTGACACTACCATGACACCATAATGATGCCATCGACGCATGCAATACTTAACGACATTGATATAACACCATATCGACATGAATATTTTTATGGTGTTGATTAAACAATGAATGAAAAGAGGGATTTTTCATCACAAATATGACACATATACAATGTAGAACTTGAAATAAAAATGAAAAAAGGTTGATGCAAACTTACAAATTATGTAAACCAATTTGTGTACTTTGAAAGAAAAATAGGGTTTAGTGTTTACATGATGAATTGATGATAGAAACAAGTGGGTGTGAGAGTCATGTTTGAGTCCAGAAACCCTCCCATATCATTAAGGCATGTGAATAGTCTATCCATGTCAAATTTCAGTGCATATAGAAACAATTTGAAAAAAAATCAACATTGGCCCCATTCACAGGTCATTGATGCCCATGTCTAGTCTTAGTACAATGTATTTTCATTGTTCCTTTTAAAATCCATTTGACACACAGGTTCTTGCATCTAGTATTGAAAGGACATGTGATAACATCGATAAACAATTACTAGTTGATATAAATTGCACAAGATTCATCAGTTATTTCTTGTCTTTGTTTTTTACTCTCATCTAAGTACTTATTTGCTCCATAAATTAAAGACTATTAGTACGAAATCATTTTTTAAATAAATAATTCCCTCTAGCGCCTTCTTCTTGCCACCAAACACATGGGCCTAATTAGAATGATGTTGGTTTTTAACAACATAGGCTATGAAAATAAAGAGCACGACCATGACGATGGGTATATTATTGGGAGTTCCATGCATGACATTAATATGAGAAAGTTTGAACGAAACGAGGTCAGGATCGGATATATAGAGTGGGTGTCTGAGTCATATTTGAGTTTAGAAACCCTCCCATATCTTCAATTCATGCATATTTAAATATGAAACCACCATGACACCATAATGATATTTAAATATGACACTACCATGACACCATAATGATGCCATTGACGCATGCAATACTTAGCGACATTAACACAACACCATCTTGAAATGCATATTTTTATGGTGTTGATTAAATAATGAATGAAAAGAGGGATTTTTCATCACAACTATGACACAAATAAATTGTATATACAATGTAAAACATGAAATAAAAATGAAAAAAGGTTGATGCAAACTTAAAACTTGTGTCACCAATTTGTGTACTTTGAAAGAAAAATAGGGTTTAGTGTTTACATGATGAATTGATGATGGAAAAAAGTGGGTTTGTGAGTCATATTTGAGTCCAGAAACCCTCCCATATCGTTAAGACATGTGAATATTATATTCATGTCAAATTTTAGTGCATACGGAAACAGTTTGAAAAAAATTAAACCTTGGCCCCATTCACGGGACATTGTTGCCCATGCCTAGTCCTAGTACAATGTATTTTCATTGTTCCTTTTAAAATTCATTTGACACACACGTTCCTGCATCTAGTACTGCAAGGTAATGTAATAATGTCGATAAACATGTACTAGTTTATATAAATTGCACAAGCTTCATCAGTTATTTCTTGTCTTTGTATTTTTCTCTCATCTAAGTACTTCTTTGCTCCATAAATTAAATATTGTTAGCACAAAATCATTATTTAAATACGAAATTCCCTCTAGCGCATTCTTCTTTCCACCAAACACATGGGCCTAATTGGCATGATGTTGGTTTTGAACAACATAGGTGATAAAAATAAAGAGCATGACCATGACAATGGGTATATTGTTGGGAGTTCCATGCACGACATTAATCCAAGAAAGTTTGAACAAAACAAGGTCGGGATCGGATATATAGAGTGGGTGTGTGAGTCATATTTGAGTTTGGAAACCCTTCTATATCTTCAATGCATGCATATTTAAATATGACACTACCATGACACCATAATAATATTTAAATCTAACACTACCATGACACCATAATGATGGGCCATCGACGCATGCAATACTTAGTGACATTGATACAACACCATCTCGACATGCATATTTTTATGGTGTTGATTAAAACATTAATGAAAAGATGGATTTTTCATCAAAAATATGACACACATACATTGTATATATAATGTAGAACCTGAAAGAAAAATGAAAAAAGATTGATGCAAACTTAAAACTTGTGTCAACCAATTTTTGTACTTTGAAAGAAAAATAGGATTTATGGTTTACATGATGAATTGATGATGGAAACAAGTGGGTGTGTGAGTCATATTTGAGTCCAAAAACCCCCCATATCGTTAAGGCATGTGAATAGTATATCCATTTCAAATTTCAGTGCATATAGAAACAGTTTGAAAAAATTTCAAAGTTGGACCCATTCACAGGTCATCGTTGCCCATGTCTAGTCTTAGTACAATGTCTTTTCGGTGATCCTTTTAAAATCCATTCAACACACATGTTCCCACATCTAGTATTGCAAGGACATGTAATAACATTGATAAACAAGTACTAGTTGATATAAATTGCACAAGCTTCATCATTTATTTCTTCCCTTTGTTTTTTCTCTCATCTAAGTACTTCTTTGCTCTATAAATTAAAGACTATTAGTATGAAATCATTATTTAAATACAGAATTCCCTCTAGTAAATTCTTCTTGACACCAAACACATGAGCCTAATGAATATTTTCCAGGTCCTAACATGCTTCCAACTAGGATGACTTTATTTGACCTCAAGTTGGCTCTAAGTTTCAATTATCAAACAATGTTTTGTTGTTGTTTTATAATAGTAAATTGTTCAGGAACTTCATTGTTGTTTTGTTACGGTTGCATAGGCTTTAAGGTGCTCCAGCATGTAGTTTTAGTCACCAATAGGTTAGCACGTGCATACCATAAAATATGTAACACACCTCTAGATGTTTACTACTTAAATAATGTTGTTCTAAACTCTAGCATACATGAAAATGAACACATGTATTTTTGGTCAACATGACCCTCGATAAACCCCCCCCTGGGGAAAACCAGTTTGGAATGTAAGTCTATATATGTGGAGAATAGAAGGTGGAATACAACAAGTACATGAAACAAATGAACCTGATACAATAGTATCTTGTATCAAGCTGCAACACAAGTCCAAGAATGAAATATTTTCCCTAGCATGGTGTGCCCTCCTCACTTGTTGTCCAATCCACTGAAATGAAGTTCCCTTACTCCCTAATGCTCTGGTGAAGAAACCCTTTCACACAAACTATTTTTTGTGTGCTACCTCTCCACTGAATATGTCCTCAAAGAAATATGGCCACTGCAAGACCTCCCTGCTATAGGTGCACCCTCCTCCTCAAGTGTGCCCTCCTCCAGGAAAGAACAACAACCACAAATAAATGAGGGTATAAACCTCCATGAGACCTCCATAAAAGGAGGTGCACAAGATTCCCTTAACCATAGCCTCCATCCTCACCTCAATTCTCTCTCTCAAACTCTCCAAGTGAACATAAGTGTGAATGTGAATATGAGCCTCGCTTTTCCCTATGCACCCCTCTTGAACCTCCATAAGGAAACCTAAAATATGGATGGATGAGATCATCCCATATCATCTCTAATCAAAGGTCGATATCATCCCATAATAATCTCACTCACAAACACACTTTGGTTTAAGTTCTCTAAGTTCACTTTATGTCTCCTAATTCACCCACAAAGTGAATTAATAGTCATTTTAGGCTAAAATGACCAAATTTCACTTTTGACTTAAATATTCTAAGTCAAAGTGAAATTAGACATAAAGTACAAGGCACATAGTACATAGTACTTCCCACTTGTGTTTAGAATCTCACAAACATAAGGTGACCACTTCCCAAGGTACACAAATCTCAACACTCCCTCTTACCGAGGAAAGTGTTTCTCACCAAGCCCATCTTGTCTCTGAAGCAGACATGTTTGCCCCTTGGCAGGGCCTTGGTGAGAATGTCTGCAATCTGCTCATTATTCGGTATATATTGTAACTGTATTGCCCCTCTCTGAACCCAATATTTGATGAAGAAATATCTAATCTCAATATGATTCAACCGGTCAGGGAAAAACAGATTCTCAGAGAGTTTGATACAATCCCAGAAAATAGTGCATCAACCCGATGTCACTTATCTCAAACTCTGATGCAAGTCCCAGCTTGCACTCAGCTATCATATCCTATGCACATGTGATGAAAAATTCATCCACATACAAAATGAGAATGAGCATGTCCTCACCTCTAATGATGTAATAGAGGTTAGGATCAACATCACTCTTCTCAAACCCATCTGAAGCAAGTATGTGTCAATACGTGAATACCAAGCTCTGGGAGCTTTCTTTAGACCATATAGTGCCTTTCTCAAAATTCACATGTGAGACTCCCTCTCACTCACCGTGAGCCCGTTTGGTTGCTCAATGTACATCTCCTCCTCTATAAATCCATTTAGAAATGTGGTCTTTACATCCATTTGATGTATCCTCCAACCCATCCCCTCCTCTATGGAAATAATACTCCTGATTGAGGTGTATCTCACAACTGGTGAAAATGTCTCATCATAATCGACTCCCTCTATCTGAGAGAATCCTCACGCCACAAATTGAGACTTATGTTTCTCTATGCTTCCATCTGCAGCATACTTGGTTTTGTACAACCACTTGGAAGCCACAACTAACTTCACCAATGGCCTCAGAACCACGTCCCAAAAATTATTGTGTATAATGGAGTCATACTCCTCTAGCATGGCCTCTTGCCAAACCTGTTGGTCTACTTCCTGCGCAAATTTTTGTGGCTCAGTATCTAAGATACTTGTCACCATAGCAAAATAGGATCCAAACCTCACTAGAGGTTTAATCTCTCTGAAATGTCTCTTGGGCTCTCCTACATTCTCCCTTGCTTCCTTCAGGGTCTCTTAAAACCATCTTGGTTTCCTCTTCCCTAAATTAGTCAAGGGAGAAGTAATATCTCCCTTCCCAAGAGTATATGCCTCAGGTCTAATTTCAACACTCTGAGATCCTGAAGCCTTTGTTCCCTCTATCTTAACACCCTATGACTGTGACCTTCAAGTTGTGTAAGGTGAACATGTCACCCCTGAAACTGGTGTACCAGAAACCTAAGGTTGTTCTCCCTTTAATACATCAATCAGTGCCTTTGCATCATCCTCCACACCGACTCTCAACTCGAGAGATATATGAAAATCCCTACCCTCCTCAAATATGACATATTTTCTCACCACTACTCTCCTCAGTGATGGAATGTAAATCTGGTAGGCTTTCGAGACCTCTGAGTATCCAACTATAATCCCTTATTGGGATGTGGGGTCTAGATTTGTTCTCTTCTCCTAGCGGACATGAGAATAGGTCAAGCACACAAAAATCCTGATGTGCTCTACATCGGGCCTCCTACCAGTGAAGTCATCCTCATAAATCATCTTCCCCAAAATCCTGTGGGGAATCTTATTCTACAGGTAAATTACAGTATTACTTGCCTCTACCCATAGGTAAAGAGGCAAACTATGATCATGCAGCATAGATCTCCATGCACCTATGATCACCCCATTCTTCCTCTCGACAACCCCGTTTTGTTGGGGGTTGTAATACATGGTCATTTTTCTTATGATCCCAGCATGGGCACAGAAGTATACAAACTAAATGGAGGAATACTCACCTTCTTTATCTGACCGGAATACCTTGATCCTCTTTCTAGTCTAGTTCTCCATAAGAGCTTTAAACTATTGGAACCTCTTGAAGACCTCACTCCTAGTCTTCAGGAAATAGATCCAGGTATTCCTTGAGTAGTCATCAATGAATGTGAGATAGTACTCACTACCACTCAAGGATGCTTGAGACATGGGTCCACACACATCTATGTGTACTAAATACAGTACCCCAGCTAACCTGGTGGCACTACTGGGAAAAGAAGCCTTCGTAAACTTACCAAACACACACCCTTTGCGAACATCTTGATAATATGAACTAAGTTATGGCACTCTTGTCACAACCTCTCTTAGTCCTCCAATATCCCCATGATGAAGGTGAGATATCCTCCAATGCCATAACTCACATAAATGATTGTTGTTGTCGCTACTCACTGCCAAAGCATGAAGTGGCTGAAAAAGCAATCTGAACATTTTTCCATCCCTCACTCCAATAACCTACCCTAAGGTGATACAGGACCCCTTAGGGCGTATCAGGACCTATGTCCCTATGAAGGACAACTAAAGACCCCTATCCTAGAGGGTGGAAAATGAAATCAAATTCTTCTTCATCCCAGGGGCATAGAGAACATCCCTGAACAAAATAGGTGGCATGTCGTCTCTCTGAAAGGTAACAATGCCAATCCCAAAAACTCTGACCAAGGTGTCATCACAAAGATCAATATCCATCATGACCTCTGTGTCTGAGATCAGTAAAATTATCTCTCACACCAGTCATGTGGCTCGAAGCCATGTTGTCTATGTACCAGACACTGGGTGTCATCTCAACTAAAGTGCAGCAAATGAGGAAGGCACACTCCCTCTCAAACAATGTCTGAAACTTTGCCTCCTCTGTTGTAGATTTTGTACCACCCTTATTCTTCTTCCTATTGGGACACTATCCAACATAGTGCCCCATATTATTAAAAACAAAGAACTTCAGTTTGCTCATATCTTTCTCCTTCCCACTAATGCTCTCTCCCTATGGTGTGGCCCCAAACTTGGGACCCTGTCGAGCTGCCTTGCTGACCTTATTATTTCCCTTTGTCCAAAGAGAAAGATCCTCATCACCCTGCAATTTCTGCTACTGTCTAGAAGTATCTGATGTAAGTCTATTCTCCTCCTAGACAAAATCATCCCAAAGTCTCTCCCAAGTAGGCACGATCTCTCTAGCAACAATGCCTTGAACAAATGGACCCCATGTTTTTTAAGGTTGTCCTCACCATAGAGTCTGGGTACACTATCTCTTCGACAATTGTAATCTCATCTATGATATGAGTGAATATGCCAAGTTAAGAAGTAACTGACTCATTCTTGAGCATATGAATTCCCCTGAGTCGATAAAACAGAATCATCTTTCGGTTCTAGTTAGAGATCAGGTAAAGCTTGCACAAGGATATCCACATCTCAAATTCATAGTCTTTACCAGTCAATTGGGGTATAATGTGATCCCTCACTGCATCACACATAGTTCTCTTTTCATTTTTGTTCCTCTTCCTGAACTCTGCAAACAAGACGGGAGTAGTAGCAGGAGGAACAACAACAGGAGCCTCAACTATATCCCATAGTTCGAGGTCCTCTAGGAAAAATACAATATTGGCCTAGATGATGACATGACTACCCACTGCACTCACTTTGATATTGCAATTGTAAAGGAATTTTTCCTCACTCCTTTCAACACAAGTGTTAAAAGAGGCAGGCAAACAACAACCTCACTCCTAGAAATATAGTTGTGAAAAGAGGTCGTAAAAAAAAATCAGCCTCACTCCTAGCAAGTAGGTGTGAAAAGAGGTTGATCAAATGTACACCAATTGTCCTACAACTCTCCTCTAAAATTATGCCAACAAGTTTCCACTAAACACTCTCAATGATTTTCCACAAAATCTGCCCAAACGTTGTTTAGGATTGTCCACAAAATGTTGTCCAAAAATCAACAAAAATCAAACACCAAGCTCTAATACCATGAAGATTTTCCAGGTCCTAATAGGCTGCCAACTAGGTCTGTCTTTAACCTCAAGTTGGCTCTAAGTTTCAACTATCAAACAATGTTGTGTTATTGTTTTATAATAGCAAATTGTTTAGGAACTTCATTGTTGTTTTGTTACAGTTACATAGGCTTTTAGGTGCTCTAGCATGTAGTTTTAGTCACCAACAGGTTAGCACATGCATACCATAAAATATGTAACACACCTATAGACATTTATTTCTAAAATAATGTTGTTCTAAACTCTATAATACATTAAAATGAACACAGGTATTTTTGGTCAACATGACCCTAGATAAAAACCCCCCAGGGAAAACCAGTTTGGAATATAAGTCTATATATGTGGAGAATAGAAGGTGGAATACGACAAGTTCATGAAAAAAATTAACCTAATACAATAGTAGCTTGTCTCAAGCTGCAACACAAGTACAAGAATGAAAGATGTGCCTTAGCATGGTTCACCCTCCTCACTTGCTTTCCAATCCACTGAAATGAAGTGCCCTTGCTCCCTAAAGCTCTGGTGAAGAAACCCTTGCACACAAAATAGTTGTTGTGTGCTACCTCTCCACTGAAGCTATCCTCAAAGAAATCTTGCCACGGCAAGACCTCCTTGCTATAGGTGTGCCCTCCTCCTCAAGTGCGCCCTCCTCCAAGCAAGAACAACAACCACAAATAAATGAGGGTCTAAGCCTCCATGATACCTCTGTGAAAGGAGGCGTCCAAGATTCCCTCAACCATAGCCTCCATCCTCACCTCAATGATCTCTCTCAAACTCTCCAAGTGAACATAAGTGTGAATATGAGCCTCTATTTTCCCTATGCACCCCTCTTGAACCTCCATAAGGAAACCTAAAATATGGATGGATGAGATCATCCTATATCATCTCTAATCAAAGGTTGAGATCATCCCATAATAATCTCACTCACAAACCCACTTTGGGTTAAGTTACCTAAGTTCACTTTATGTCTCCTAATTCACCCACAAAGTGAATTAATAGTCATTTTAGGCTAAAATGACCAAATTTCACTTTTGACTTAAATATCCTAAGTCAAAGTGAAATTAGACATAAAGTACAAGGAACATAGTACATAGTACTTCCCACTTGTGTTTAGAAGCTCACAAACACAAGGGGACCACTTCCCAAGGTACACAAATCCCAACACCTAATTGGCATGATGTTGGTTTTGAACAACATAGGTGATGAAAATAAAGAGCATGACCATGATGATGGGTATATTTTTGGGAGTTCCATGTAAGACATTAATATGAGAAATTTTGAATGAAACAAGGCCGGGATCAGATATATAGAGTGGGTGTGTGATTCATATTTGAGTTTGGAAACCCTCCCATATCGTCAATGCATGCATATTTAAATTTTACACTACCATGACACCATAATGATATTTAAATCTGACACTACCATGACACCATAATGATGTCATCGACGCATGAAATACTTAGCGACATTGATACAACACCATCTCGACATGCATATTTTTATGGTGTTGATTAAACAATGAATGAAAAGAGGGATTTTTCATCACAACTATGACACACATACATTGTATATACAATGTAGAACTTGAAAGAAAAATGAAAAAAGGATTATGCAAACTTAAAACTTGTGTCAACCAATTTGTGTACTTTGATAGAAAAACAGGTTTTATGGTTTACATGATGAATTGATGATGGAAACAAGTGGGCGTGTGAGTCATATTTGAGTCCAGAAACCCTCCCATATTGTTAAGGCATGTGAATAGTCTATCCATGTCAAATTTTAGTTCATACAGAAACAGTTTGAAAAAATTTCAACCTTGGCCCCATTCATAGGTCAACGTTGCCCATGTCTAGTCCTAGTACAATGTCTTTTTGTTGTTCCTTTTAAAATTCGTTTGACACACACGTTCTCCATATAGTACTACAAGTTCATGTAATAACATCAATAAACAATTACTAGTTGATATAAATTACACAAGCTTCATCACATATTTCTTGTCTTTGTTTTTTTCTCTCATCTAAGTACTTCTTTTCTCCATAAATTAAAGACTATTAGTACGAAATCATTATTTAAATACGAAATTTCATCTAGCGCCTTCTTCTTGCCACCAAACACAAGGGTCTAATTGGCATGACAATGGTTTTGAACAACATAGGCTATGAAAATAAAGATCATGACCATGACAATGGTTTTGAACAACATAGGCTATGAAAATAAAGATCATGACCATGACAATGGCTATATTGTTGGGAGTTCCATGCACGACATCAATCCGAGAAAGTTCAAAGGAAACGAGGTCAGGATTGGATATATAGAGTGGGTGTGTGAGTCATCTTTGAGTTTGGAAACACACATTCCTGCATATTATAGTACTACAAGGGCATGCAATAATGTTTATAAACAGGAACTTGATAAATTGCACAAGTGCTTGATCATCAGTTATTTGTTGTCTTTGTTTTTTGCTCTCATCTAAGTACTTTTTTGGTACAATATTTTAGATATAATTTAGTATTTAATCATTATTTAAATACAGAATCTCATCTAACACCTTCTTCTTGCCACAAAACTAATGGGCCAAAGTCCCATGTTTTCAAACAATTTCAACAAAGATGTTATAGAAAAAAAAAACATCTTCATCGAAACTTCGTTGATGCAATACTATGACAACAATGATGACATATACGATCATGATGGTATAAAGATGAATGAGCTTCTCTTGGTTTCAAGAATATTGTATCCTCTACTGAACAAGGCCAACCACATGAAGGTGGAAGCTCATATCGCCCCTCCCATCCCCATCACATCACTCTCAATTCCCCAATACCCAATCTATAAAATAGAAAATAATTGAAAGCAACATAGTAAGATTCATGCGTAGAAACTACCAAAACAAAAATTAATGAAGGTAAATGAAATTATGTGTTTGTAAATGATATTTTTAGTTTACCATGTACTCTAGTATGGTGACTATTCTTAGGTTTCACATAATAATTTAACAACATGTAAGAATACAGGATATAAAAAAGTCACATAAAACTTAAAAACATGTAATTAACACATGACATAAGTAAATTATTTTAAGAGAATAGTTCATACAAATTAAAATATATAGTTACGTAGTTGATCCAACTCAACATTTGTATCATCCTTCTTTTGAATCTTCTTCTTCATCGAACTCGACATTTGTATCGTCATCTGGTTCAGAAACGGTGTTGAAAGGATTGACAATATCATCATCATCATCAATGTCATTTTCAATCATATTTTCATCGACATCATCATCAAGAACTGCATTAATGTCTCCTACACATGGTTCATCTTCTCCGTCTTCTTCATTTGTCGACACGTGATCTCTCGTCTCTATCTGATCTGGCGCATCATCTTCTTATTCAATATCATCTTCTTCTTGTACATGAGTATACTTAACAGGCCTTCCTCTTGGATCATATATAACAACAAATGACCAATCCCTCTCACTTGGAACCTTTGAGTAAAATACATGTTCACAATGGATTGGAAAAACATAGTGATCATGTCCTCTTTCAAACACTGTTGTTTTAATCATTGGAAATCCATTGGCATGTTGAATAATAGTTCTTTCCTCATCGTGTTCATGCATTTGTAACCTATACCATTTGATGTCGAATATAACTAATTTGAAGGAATTAAAGTCACAATCAATCATATCATTCCAATACCCATAGTATCTATTTTCATATTCTCGGGGATGTCTATCACATCTAGAGGAAACATTAGTGACCTGGAATATTGCAGTTATCCCACTATCACAATTTTTTGGGGTTTCATCATTTGACCATCAGTTTGAGGATGATATGCAGTGCTCATATTCAACTGTGTACCTTGAAGTTGAAATAGCTCCTTCACTGTCATATAATCACAACGAGAAATTAATGTTAGTCGTAATCTTCTTCGTTTAGAATTTGTTTTTGCACCACATAGCCTTGGGTGTTTCAACTGCAATATGCCAAACATGTAAAAGATGAATTGTGAATTAATAAACATATTTATATAACTTGGAAAGTATCTAAAAAAGACACACCTACAATCACATTAATATAATATAAAATAACTAAATAAAATGGGTGAATTTTCTTTCATGTCCATCTTTCAAACCATATGCTAAATCAATTTCTATTTGTGTAACATTGGCATCATTGTTACGATGAGCTTCTCTAACCAATCCAGACAGTTGTTTCCATGATAAAATACTGCCATGATGTTCTTTACATATTTCAATCCATACATTCATCCAGTCAATATTGTTTGCAATTTATAAATGCAGTGCTTCCCAATCTTGAGCAACTGAATCAAAAAATCATAATTCACCAATATTAAAAATTAGTTATAACCATGGTAAATATTAATAATTGATGAAATAATAGATATTAATATATTAATGAGTATGATCATATACACAAAAAAAAATCATATGTATTAATATAAATCTCCACAATTATTAATATATTACGTCTCAGTTTTTGCATTCTACCTTTCCCCAATAGGTGCTCTTGAACTTCAAATTTTTTTTATGGAGTTCACATCCCAAATGTGATCCACTGCATGCATAGCTAGCGTTGCTAATTTAGGAATATATTGAATAATATACACCATGTATTGATATAGCATATATCCCTCCACCATAAAACCCTCAGGACATTCTCTTTGTCTAACCAAAGCCTTCAATGATTTCAATTGCCTCTCCACCATCCACATTGACCTTGTGTGTACAGGCCCACACATTTCAATCTCCTCAACTTGGTGTATGAGGTAGTGTTCTTGTGCATTGAAAAATATTAGAGGTAGATACTTTTGCATTTCACACATTATCCAAGGAATTTCTCTCTTTCAATACTTCATATCATCTTCATGGATTTCTTTCAATGATAACCATCTATAGATCATGACACAAGAAAATAACATGTTTCAACATTATAACATAATATATATTACATTACAAGTAAAACACATGTCATTAAGTACAACAACAAATTGAAAGAACATTTTGCATATAAATCACAACTAATTACCTCATGTATTTTCCAAGATCATATATAACTTGTTTGACGTTGTTTTCAAAGTCATTTGGGAGAGATAGTGGTAGAACATACTCTATCAAAAAAAATGAATCGTTATTTGTTTCGACCAAAGTAGACAAAATAAAAATAAAAATATTAAAATATGTATATGGCCAATATATAAATATGTATACCAAAATTATTAGCTTAATGAAGGTATGTCAATCATGTGTTTTTACCCAACCAAATTCACCTTTCTTTGTTAAGATATTATTTATGTTTGAAGCAAAACCTGTGGGAAATGTAATTATTTGAATGACCTATTTTACATCATTGCTTTGTTGCTCTGGTAATAACCAAGGAGGGTAATTATTTTGGTCTACATCACTATTTGATCGGATCACACTTCGCATTGCATGATTGGATTTCTGAATGCTAGTACAAATTTTGACAATTTTTTCTATATCCCTCCTACCATCTATGATTTGTCATAACGTTTTTGTCACATTCTTCCTGATATGCATTATATCAAACAAATGAGCTATTTTTATCTCATCATAGTAGGGAAACCTCATGAATTGAGTGGGATAACATTTCATTCCTCGTGGAATCCCATTATTAACACCTTCATGATGGTGGCCTTCATCATGAAGCATAAAAGAAATCACAACAATTCAAATACGGTAAAATAAATTCAATAATTATTAAAATAAAAATTCAAAACATTACATATATGATACATAAATAAATTGTGTACCTTGATGATTCCTATTATATTCCAACCTCCATAGGTGAGGTGTCATTCTTCGTGGTTTTAATCCAGTCTCTTCTTTCCCATTGAAAAGATGTTTTTTAGTAGTACAATACCTATGGTTATTAGGGAGGAGGTGTCTATACTCATCAAACACCACCTTTCCTAAAAATTTTGAATGACAATACTTCATCTTAGGACCACAAATTGGACATGCAAATTTACCCTTTGTTTGAAGACCTACAACAGATGGATTAATGTCAATTATACAATGGGATTATTTAAAAAACATGCATGATATCTTTAAAAATATATATAGTATTATAGTGCAAAAGAATGCTACATACCAAAAAAATGTGCTAGTCCTGGGGCATCATGAATTGTCCATACAAGTATTGCATGGAATTGAAATTTCTTCTCCCTAATTGGTTTACAGGTTTCATACATAGTGATGTCGGACCATAACTTTAGCAGCTCGTCGATAAGAGGCTCGATATATACTTTCATATATTTAACTTGGTACTTACCTAATTGTTTGAAATTACACATAATTACTACTATGATATGTATATATAATTAAATAAATAAACAAAAGATATTATGCAAAAAATGAAACAAATGAAAATGTTACATTCAAAAAATTAATGTAAACAAAAACCTGGAACAATAATTGTCAACATTATGTGCTCCCTCTTTATTGACATCCAAGGAGGAATGTTATTGTTTAGGCCACACTGATTAAATAGACCTAAGCTCTATGAATGGATTAACACCATCAGTTGTCAATGAAATCCTAACATTATGAGGTTTATCTTTGAAATATGTCCATTTTTCCTCAATTTCCCTAAATGCATAGCCATCTGTAGGCATTCAAAGAACACCATATCCACTTATGTTTCATGCATGGTAATCCATAAATTGTACTATGCTTTCACACCTAAACAATCGTTGCAAACATGGAATAATGGGAATATGACGAATAACCTTTCGAGGAACCTTTTTTGTTACTTGATCAGTTCGATATCCACTAATAAGACATTGCGGGCATTCTTTTTTATGCATGTTTTCCATCATATATAATATGATTATTAGGACATGCATCTATAGTTTGATACTCCATTCCAATGTCTTTCATAATGGCATGCAAATCTCAATATGTGCGAGGTAAAATATTTGACGATGGTAATAAAAATTCACCTAAAAATCTACAACATAATAAATAATTACTATTTAATGTAAAGAATATTAATCGTAAATATTGCATTCTTAATTTACACATTAATTAACACTAGAAAAAATATACAAAATTCAACATTTATGTATATGAGATGAAACATATTACATACCTTAGGATCTGTGTCATACAAGTGTTTGAAAAATGATTCATAACATTTAAGTTCACCGGAAACAATGTAGTGGAGAGAATATTTTCTCTTGAGCCTTTATAAATTCGTTTATTTTCCTTTTCTATAGAGGTCCATCATAAATACCATCACTGTCCCCATCCTCATACGACTAAGCAAACAAATCTTGGATAAGTGTATTTGTCCCATCATCTTCTTCTATGGGATCATTAACTTGATTTGTCCCTGTTAGAGATATTACACACTCGCCTATAATTATTTTCCTAAGTTTTACAGTCCATTGTTGAGAACGGTTCCTTAGATGAGAATATTATCTCTAGAGAATATTTCCTTACAAAATAGGATGTTCCTCTTCAGTTCAGAGTTAGTTACACTCAGTTAGACTAGTGGAAGTCACTCATGCATGGAAACCTTGATTTTATCACCAGGAGTTTCATGTGTCTCTCTCACTTCCACACATGTGTCTCAATCAACTAATGATTGCATGGATTAGTTAACTAGGACTAGGTGGAATTTCACTCCAGTGTGTGTCAGTGAGTATCTAGATCTCTCTATATCACTACTATGGTGCATTAGTTACTCATGTAGCCTATATCTATTATAAATTATTCACTCTTTGAGTGTGGAATACATTTAATGAGAATTATTCCATTCTTTCTCTCTTTCTTCTTCTTTCTTAATTTCTCTATGCAAATGTGTGTAGTATTTTCTAGCTAGATCTATTATGTGCAATTTCAACACATTTACATGGTATCATAACCGGCGGACTGCTAAGCAAAAGCTACACCAAATTATTTTTGTAGGTACTGAAGATTGAAGAACGCAGAAAAGATGGATTATTCATCGGCAATACTTCTCACGCCTCATAACTATTTCGAGTGGAAGCCAAAAATTTTGCTTCTACTCAGATGCAGAGGCTTGTACCAAATAACTATGGCAATGGAAGTAGAACTTGATTCCTCTGATGAGAAAAACGATTTTCTCAATAGACAAGATATGGCCATAAGATGTATCCTCTTGTTTATTTATCTTGAAATTCTCCATCAAGTATATGATGACTCACAAGAATCAAATCCAAATGAATTATGGACCATATCGAAGGTACTATTTTGGAATAAAGAAGATTGTGAATATTTCATGCAAGAGGTTGAACAGATAGAGCCAAAAGAGAAGCTATCAGAAGATCAAGCCTCTTATTATAAAGAGTCTTCTACAAAAGTATTTGCAAAAAATTGTATTCCATTAATTGAAGATGATGTCTACTCCATTTCAGATTTTTTTTTTGTATTTCATGTGGAAGATATATGGCATGCATCCCAGGGGTCACATGCAGACACTTTTCCATGTGCAATGCATGCATCTCAGGAGACAAAAAGGGAGTCGCGCACATCAAACTCAATTTTGATATTTTATAAGAAAAATTTGTAGAAACAAATTTGATATTTTAATTCCTCTCGGTAAAATATCCAATTTAAAAAAAAAACGTCTAAAACGGTGTCTGGGAAGTGAAGTTATTATCATTTTAAAATCAACAAAATTTCAACATTTTTCCGGAAACGGTCGCACAGTTTTCAAAGTTTCATCCAAAATTTATTTGGATCTTCTTCATTACAAGAAGAGAAAGTGGATATGTATGGACATCTCAATGGTGCATCTACTTCATCATATCCATGAAAACATCTACATCTTCAACAAAATCTTCAATGAGCACAAACTTGCATAGTTGCGAGGTATTCTTGGAGTGAAGGATAGGGTTGCTTAGCAACTGTTTTTTTGTTCCTTCTCATTTTTTTATGCTTTGTAATTTGAGGGGGGGGAGTTCCCATGAGGTTTTCCCTCTTTCCTCATTTTTTTAATGATTCATTCTTATATGCATTGTACAATGGGTATCTAACACGGTCTTTGTTTCCGGGACCCATTCATCATGTACACCCTAGTAGTGTTCAGGGGGGGTGTTGGAGATATTACACACTCACCTATAATTAATTTCCTAAGTTTTGCAGTCCAATGTTGAGAATGGTTCATTAGATGAGAATATTCTCTCTAGAGAATATTTCCTTACAAATAGGATGTTCCTCTTCAGTTCAGAGTCAGTTACACTCAATTAGACTAGTGGAAGTCACTCATGCATGGAAACCTCGGTTTTATCACCAAGAGTTGCATGTGTCTCTCTCACTTCCACACATGTGTATTAGTAAACTAATGATTGCATGGATCAGTTAACTAGGGCTAGGTGGCAGTTCACTCCAGTGTCTGTCAGTGAGTGTCTATATCTCTCTAGATCACTATTATGGTGCATTAGTTACTCATGTAGCCTATATATATTGTAAATTATTCACTCTTTGAGTGTGGAATACGGTTAATAAGAATTATTCCATTATTTCTCTCTTTCTTCTTCTTTCCTAATTTCTCTCTACAAATGTGTGTAGTATTTTCTAGCTAGATCTATTCTTTGTAGGTTCAACATAGTTATAGTCCCATCATCTTCTTCCATGAGATCCTCATTTGCTTCATGTTCCTCAACTTGTACAACATCATTTCTACTACTACTTGGTGCAGCATTCTGCATAAAGTTAGGGGGGAAATCCAACTTTATAATTACAAACAATCATGCAAAATTAGTGTGTATAACAAATATTCAAAAAATATGTATGTACAGAGACAAATATGTTGCAATTATAGAAGGTAACAACAAACACTAATTTATTGAATGAAAGTGCACCGTAACCTTCTGGATTAATGCGCAGCGATTGCCCAACGGAAATCCTTCTCCCCTTTGGAACTCGATCTCGGGGTGATCTCCGCTAGGGTTTGAGCGGAAGTCAGCGGAAATGAGCTCTGTGGGAGGAGGAGCGGCGGCTCCTCCCCCTCCGTCCGCTGAAGAAGTTGCCTTCGCCCGCCTGGTGAATGCCCATGGAAAGAAGAAAGTCACTGATCCACCGCTGAAATTTGTTAAAAAATTAGATGCCATTCCAGAAATCGCTTTGCCATCGGAGAAACCTATCCAGTTGGCCGTATCTTTGGCGGACCGTGCCCTAATAGGACAGTTTACTGGTCTCTGGACGACTCCCCATTCTGCTGACACTTGGGTTCAGAATAACTGGAGACCTCTGATATCCCAAGGAGTCTCATGCTATGCGATCGGACGAGGGTACTTTATGTTCGATTTTGTCTTGAAATTCGACAGGGATCTGATTTTCCGAAGTGGTCCTTACTTTATGGGGCCACAGGGGCTCTATCTGAACAGATGGACCCCTGATTTTGACCCGAATAAGGATATCCCCAAAGCTGTTCCAGTTTGGGTTCATTTACCAAACCTCCCCATGCACTGTTGGGGAGAGGAATCTCTCAGATCCATAGGAAATGGGCTTGGTAAATATATTGATCAAGATAACCCTAAAGGACAGTATTCATTTGCCCGAATCTGTGTTGAAGTAGATTTGGAGGCAAGTTTACCAGAGGCAATCAAGCTTACGGTTAAAGGATGGCAGCATTACTAGCAACTGGACTACGAATAGTTGCCCTTTAAGTGTAGGCACTGCCATGAATACGGGCACTTTCAAAGGCACTGCCCCAAATTACAGGAGCCAGAGGTAGGGAAAGGTTCGGAGGAAGGCTGGAAACAAATGAAGAAACAGAAGGCAAACCCAAGAAGAAAGGGCTCTAAGGTCTCTGAACCCCAGGCCAATTCTCCTCCTTCGAAGGACCCTAAGTCCTCTAAAAATCAGAAGGAAACCCAGATTTCAAAATTCGGGAATAGCTTTACAGCCCTTGAAGAACAAGAACCACCAGACAAGGTGATTGAAGAAGGAGAAATACCTCCATCATCTGCCAATCCCCTGGGTGAAGGATTTCAAGATAAAGGAACCATGAATGAGAAATCCTTAGATCAGCAAGATAAGGAGGACCCTCATGTGAAAATGACATCTGAAGAAGGATCAGAGGAGGATGATATGGAAGAAGAGGACATAGATCAAACAAAGTTGGTTAAGAAGGATAAGAGAGGAAGGAAAAAAGACAAAGAAAGAAGGGAAACAGCTGCTTATCGAGATAAGCTAGCTAGAGTACAGTCTACTATTGAAAAACACCTGAATTCCAGAAATACCAGACATCAGGGAAATGCTGCGAGAGGGGCAGCGTCCAATCCAAAAGGTAAATAATGCAGATCGTCTCCTGGAACTGTAGGGGGCTAGGAAGCAAATCGAAAACATTATCTATGAAAGATCTTATCAGAATATCAATGCCTCATATCCTCCTTATCCAGGAGAAAAAAATGGAAGAGAAATCTCTCCTCCAAGTTGCTCAGTCATTCTGGTCTAATGCACAATGTATAGCAGTCAGTTATCGAGGAGCGTCAGGAGGTTTGGAAACGCTCTGGGACCCCTCTAAGGTTGAATTAGTAAGCTCGGTAACAAATATTCATTGGATTTTTACTGAAATTATATTTAAAGAATCTAATCTCCGGTTAAGTATTTTTAATGTGTATGCTCCTATAGCTCTCTCCGAGAAGCAATATTGTTGGAATTCCCTAAACGATCATATGGTAAACTCTCATCTCAATAATTATATAGTAGCAGGTGATCTTAACTTAACCCTTTCCGCCCTGGAAAAAAGAGGAGGAAATGTGATTAGAGATCCGTCTAGGGAGTGGGTTGAAGATCTTATAGCTAATTGGGATCTAGAGGATATTAAGCCTGCTAAAGGGATCTACACTTGGAAAAATAGAAGGCTGGGCCCAGGACATATTGTTGCCCGCCTTGATTGGTTTTTGGTCCAACATTCCCTCCATCTCCAAGGGATGGATCCTGTTTCCTCTATTATAGCTTTCAGCGCTTCTGATCATAAGCCTATAGCGCTCTCCTTTGTCAAAGATAAAAATATGGGGCCTATTCCTTTTAGATTCAATCCCTCTTGGATCTCTAT
>ML780984.1:443800-462134 GCA_009831015.1 Picea engelmannii | reverse complement strand
GTGCCACGAAATTATTTTTGGGTGGTTTTTTCTATTTTAGCATTTTTGTTATTTTTAGCGGTTTTGTAAATCAATATTGTATTAATGGATTAGGGTTTTGGTAGCTGCAGAATCCCTAAAATATTGTGTATATATTGTATTATGAATGTTGAAATTAATACAATGAATATTTGAGAGGTGTAGCACCAAGGAAGGTTGGTTTTCTCTCGGTTAAGGGTCTCCAACGTAAATCTCTGTGTACTATGTGTATGAGCCATTGATTAATTTCTATCCTGGTTAAGTGAATTGATTGACGGTCAAAGTCGAGGTAGATCGACAGCATCGACAACAAATCGAAGTCGAGGTGGATCGATAGCAAGTTGAAGTCGAGGTAGATCGACAACAAGTCGAAGGTTGAGGGAGTCGACCGGATAAAGTCGAAGTCAGAGATATCGACGACAAGTCAACTGAAAAGAGGATGAAGTGTGGGTGTGAGATGAACAACTAGAGACCAAATGGAGGCCGACTGTTTGTCAACTGGTAAACCCAACTTGGAGTCGACTATAACATAATCCCAAGATTTGCGAGATTTGTAGCCAATGATATGCATGGATCTGTAAATGTTTTTGGGCACCAATATTTAGGGTTTTTCCTATTGTAAAGCCTATAAAGAGACGTTTTGTAAGTCCATTAAGGATAATGAAAAATATTATACTGCATGTGTAAATCGTAGGTTGTTGGTCATGCATATGTAAACCGAATTGGCTACAGGGTTGTTCTTGCTTGTGCAAGAGGGTACGATGTCAATTGTGTCTTAGGTGTGGAACAAGGTTAGACATGTAACCTATTATTATGAATGAATAAGACAAAAAGAGAGTAGAACACTCAAAGGAATGTTGGTTTTCTCGGTTAAGGGATTTCCTGGTTAAGGGTTTTCCCGGTAAGGGTTTTCCTGGTTAAGGGTTTCCAGGGTAAAATATTGGTGTATTGTGTGATTGCTTATGTCATTTTCTTTCTTGATTAAATTCTTATTCTCTTCTTATAGTATTAGTGTGTAAGTGCCCTGCATTTCCTGACATGTGGTATTAGATCTTGGGTCTTTCCTGACAAGTGAGTTATCAGAGAGGTGTAATTCTTTGGTGAGTATATCAGATCTTGATCTGCAAATCTTGAATCTGAAAACTAAATCCAAGGTATAGTAAGAGTCGTAAGTCATAAATTGTATTAAATATCACGGTAAAGAATGTCGAGCAGTTCTAGAATAGAGATAAAAATATTCAATGGCCATAATTTTGAGCTTTGGAAGCATAAAATGGAAGATCTTCTTATGGATTGAGAACAATGGGTAGCGGTCTGTCTAGGTACCCAGCCAATAGGCATGTCGACGGAAGAATGGGAGAAACTTGAAAGAAGAGAAATAAGTATGATTCAGGTTTGTCTTGCAGATTTGGTGTTGTTGAATGTCTCAGGTGAATATTCAGCCAAGAAATTGTGGGAAACGTTTGGAAACTTATACCAGTCGAAATCTATGGTGAATAAGTTGTTTCTAAGAAATAAACTATATCTTATGAGGATGAGTGATGGTAGTTCGGTGACTAAGAATTTAAATGTGTTTAACACCGTGTTAATTGAGTTATCGTCTATGGATATAAAGATCACTAATGAGGATAAGTGTATCATCATATTTTGTTCCTTGCTAGACTCTTGGGATAGCTTAGTCATGGTTGTTGGATTACTGAGAGGGGGGGATGAATCAGTAATAGAGGAGTTCAATATTTGTAACCCACAAAATGCAAGTGTTATATCAATGTATCATTATCATACAATAGTTGCAGAGTAAATAAACAATGAACAAATGAGCAATCATACACAGAACATCAATGTTTTTACGTGGAAACCCAAAGCGGGAGAAAACCACAGAAAGATTTTTCTTATATGTATTTAAGAATTAAATTCATCGAAAGCACCAACTTCCTTTGTTTTCCAGCTTCAACTGGAAGGAGGATCCAACCCCATAGTTTCTCAGGCTACAACCTAAGGGAAGCTCCAACTCCCCAATTCTCTGGCTACAACCAAAAGGAGGCTACAACCCGCTAGTTTCTCAGGCTACAACCTGAGGGAAGCTCCAACTCCCCAATTATTTGGATACAACCAAAAGGAGGATACAACCCCCTATGTTCTCCGGCTACAACCACTTGTCCTTGCCCCATCCAACCGCCCTGATGTAGAAGTAGAATGATGGAACCAGTGTCACACGATCACTGTGACATATACTATTGTAAACATGTAATAATCAACCTGTAATCAACCTATAACAAACTGTACCAATAACATGTGCCAACATGTACCATACATCAACCTATATCTCAACGTGTACCATAAACAAATTCATCAACCATGCACCAAAACTGGCACAATAACCTGTCCAAACAACCTATAATAAACATGTACCATAAACAAGTGCATCAACCATGCACCAACCTGTACCAATCATGCATCAAATACACATAAACTATGACTCATCAAGATGTACCAACATCCTCAACTATACACCTCATGTATGTGCCAACTCATCAACTACTTGTCTCAACCATGTACCCAACATGTACCTAAACCAAAAGCCCTCATCAATTTCATCATCCAAATCTGATTTTTAACTCTGTAATAAACCTTGTGTATATGATCACATACATACAAACATTCCTTCACTTTAACACCAAGAGACTAGCATTTTCATCAAACTTTACTTTAGTCTCACATCACTAGTTTTGGATTAGTCAACAACCCTAAATTGAAATAATCATAACTATGTACCTATCATGAATAAACATATGAAAATAATACACAATGTTCTTCAATTTCTTTTATGCAATTCCTCCAGGTTTCACTACTTGGAACCTCTCAGAAAAGGAGTTATAGAAAAAATGGCATACCTTGTTGAATTTTGTCTTATTCTAGAGAGAAAACTTGTAGAGCATGCCCCACACGGAATATTTGTTGTATGGGTCTAAAAATCGTACAAAGAATACTAAATACTGTACTCTAACCAATACATTTTGTCTTACTGAATTTGGATCTATTATGAAGAAGTTATGACGTTTTTACCAAAAACAGATGTTTTAGACTAGTTTCAGGACTAGCCGCAAACCCTATTTTCCATGGAGTGTAACTCCAAAAATACAACGACCCACAAGCTGAAATTTTGATCACAACTACTTGGATATGTTTCCTCAACTTTCTTCAAATTTCATGGTTTGAATAATTGTATAAAAAAAATTATTGCGGAAATGGTGAGATGACCTGTAAATAGCATACCTTAGAAAGCATCATCAAAAGAATGTATCCTCCCTTGAATTTTGGCCTTCTTTACTTCACCTTCCCTCTAAAATTTAGCTTAGATATCTTTGGTTACCTCAGTCACTTGTAGATATTCAATATTCTCAAGTGTGATTAAAATGAGAGAGCCTTGCCTCTTATTTATACTTTCATGTAGCTTCCTCTAGGGGTTACCTTTTAACCATCTTAACCCACTTTCCTTATTTTAGGGTTAACCCACTTCTAACCACTTTTCCACTAAGTAATTTCTCCATTAACTTTATTATTTAAGTAATTTATTTTGTTTCCACTTTGACTTATAGTACACTCATCACTTCACTTTATTATTTAAATAATTTCTTCTTTGCAACCACTTTGCTACTTTGACCTTTTGGGGCTTCTAGATGACTCATGAGGGTTCTCCAGCTTCACATGGACATAACTCTCTAACTGTGAGGAGTTATGTGGCGTTCCACATACCACCATAAATTGCACGACATGTACTATTCATCCATAATAGTCATACCTTCAGATATATTAAAACTCATACCATTATACATCAAACAAACTTGGGTCCATTACCCAAACCTTTGTGCTACCATAATTCGCTACCAAAATTTCTTCAAGGCTTGACATCAATGAAAACCAACCCAAATAATCAACAATATCCCCCTTTGTCATTGATGGAAACACTCTGATGCAATAATGAAGTCATAACACTCATGCTCCCCCTGTGACCATCGCTCCCCCTGTAACCATGCATTTGTGCTCTTTCTCCAAGCATTTACCTTTTCATCTGATAAATATATCCCCCTTTGTCATCAATGGAAAAGGTATATTTCCATCTGGGGTTTCTCCCCCTGACTGAACTCTCCTGAAACTGATCCCCCAACCTGAATTGTCCTATTTATGGTGCTTCCTCATGTAAATCTAAGACATATAATATAATCATTCAAAATCATTCATTTTGGAGTAGAAATTACTCCAAGTCTCTGGCGAAAATACGCAAAGGCTTCCCTTGGAAGCAGTTTTGTAAAGATGTTGGCCACTTGTTCTTTTGTGCCCACATATTCAACTCTGGTGTTCTTCTCTGCAACCTGTTCACATAGAAAGTGATACTTTATTGGAATGTTCTTTGTCTTGGAGTGCATCACCAGGTTCTTTGAGATGTTGATGGCGCTTGTATTATCACAATATATTGGAATGGACTCATCATATTCAACCTGTATATCTGTCAAAGTTTGTTTCATCCATAGAACCTGAGTACAACATCATGTTGTTGCAATATACTTTGCTTTGGTTGTAGATAAAGATATTCATGATTGTTTCTTACTTAGCCAAGATACTAAAAACTCACCCGAGAAGAACGTTTCTCCACTAGTGCTTCGTCGGTCATCAATGCAACCTTCCCAATCTGCATCTGTGTCTAACATCTTTCTTTTTCTCTGTAGAATTTTTTGTATCTCATTTTATTTCCAATCTTGCAATCTCTGGGACCTAGTCTTTGTTCACTTTTTATTCGTGTTTTCTTATCCATACTTTCTTATATCTGATATCAGTGTTATATTTCATTGAAGTATTGATCATGCTTCTACAATCACTAAGTATGTGTCCATAGTTTTGACATTTGTAACATTCAATGTTACGTGGGGCCACATAGGCATTTATTGCTCGAACATTTCTTTTATAATCCCTTCAATCTGCAACCTTATGTCCAAAATTAGTACAATAAAAACAATGACCATAAAAGAAATTTGCATAACTGGGAGTGAATGATCTTCTTTGTGGTGTAGTCCTTCCGAATTTATGCCTTGACTAATCATGATCATGATTGAAGCTTCTTTGTGGCTTGAACATGGATGATCTTCTTCAAAATGTATCTTCAATAGTTTTGTTAAATTCAGGTTGACCATGATTCCTTCCTTTGAGTACTTATGCATAACTCTTTCTCTTTTCTTGATTCTTCTTTTCTAGCAACCTAGAGTGCTTCTCTTCATTCTCTATAACTGATGTGGATGTTTCTATCTCTTCAATGTTCTTGTTGATCTTGACAATTTTACTTCTCAATGTGACAACTTCTTCTTCAAGCTTCTCAACCTCTTCTTATTTCTTCATTAACTGAGACTTCATAACTTCTTCTGTTATTTTCGCTTCTTCAAGATTAATTTTTAATGTGATTATTTCTTCTTCGAGTCCTTTCTCTTATTGACCAAACTCTGCCTCAAGCTGGTTTAGATCGTTAGTTCTTTCCTTAAGATGATCTATCAATATCTTCTCTCTCATTTATGCTTCTTCCTTATGTGCTGCTATGTTGGCTTCCAAATACTGCTTTCGATATTCAATATTTTCTTCGATCTTTCTAGCTTCTTCTTGCTAAATTCTTAAGTTCTTGATGACCTGTTGGGATTCTTCAAAAATGTGAACACTTTCCTTTTGTTTCATCAATTCTTTCTTGAGTGACTTGTTTTCTTCTCTTAGTTCATCTAAAGCACTAATCAATTCTGCTTCATAATTGTCTTCCTTTTTAATTAGTTTTTCTGTCTCATTTCCTTCATGGAATTTTATTTCAAGATGTATGTGTTTTTCACAATTAAATAAAAAAAAACATACCTCTAGTGATTATGTACTCTTCATCTTCTGATTTTGTTTGATATGGTGAACATAATTCTTCTTGATATGTATCTGCATCTTCTTTGGCATTTTTTGTATCTGCGATGGGTGAAGAATATATGTCATGTAACTTATCCCAAATTTCTTTGGCTGATGAACATTTACCAACCTTTTCTCTTACCGGATTAGGTAATCCTTCCCAGATAAAATCCATTGTTGTTTTTTTATTCTTCTTTAATTCCTTCTTGGTTGTAGTCTTTTCCCTTTTTGAACTATCATATCCTATAATGAATGATAGCCAAATATAATTCCCCTATGCCTGTAAAAATACTTTCATCCTTCCACTCCACATCTAATACTTTAAACCATTCTGACCATTGAAAAATGGTACTCCATTCTCAGAATAATCCATGATCTCCTTCTAGTGGTTAAATTGTTTCCTGAAGGAACCTGCTCTGATACCAATTGTTGGATTACTAAGAGGGGGGGGGTGAATCAGTGATAGAGGAATTCAATATTTGTAACCACAAAATGAAAGTGTTATATCAATGTAGCATTATCATCCAATAGCTGCAGAGTAAATAAACAATGAACAAATGAGAAATCATACACATACACAATACACTAGTGTTTTTACGTGGAAACCCAAAGTGGGAGAAAACCATGGAATATTTTTTCTTATATGTCTTTAAGAATTACATTCATTAGAAGCACCAACTTCTTTTATTTTTCAGCTTCAACTGGAAGGAGGCTCCAACCCCCTAGTTTCTTAGGCTACAACCTGAGGGAAGCTCCAACTCCCCAATTATTTGGCTACAACCCCCTAGTTTCTTAGGCTACAACCTAAGGGAAGATCCAACTCCCCAATTATCTGGCTACAACCAGAAGGAGGCTACAACCCCCTATGTTCTTCGGCTATAACCGGAAGGTGGCTACAACCACCTATCCTTTCCCCATCCAACTTCCCTGACGTAGAAGTAGAATGATGGAATTGTTGTCACACTATCACTGTGAAATATATTGTTGTAAACCTGTATCAATCAACCTGTAATAACATGTACCAATAACCTATGCCAACATGTACCTCAACCTATACCATAAACAAATGCATCAACTATGCACCAAACGTGTACAAATAACATGTCATAATAACATGTTCAAACAACCTGTACCAATCATGCATCAAATACACATAAATTATGATTCATCAAGATGTACCAACATCGTCAACTATACACCTCATGTATGTGCCAACTCATCAACTACTTGTCTCAACCATGTACCCAACATGTACCTCAACCAAAATCCCTCATCAATTTCATCATCCAAATCTGATTTTTAACTCTATAATAGACTTGGTGTATATGATCACATACCTGCAAACCTTGCTTAACTTTAACAACAAGATACTAGCATTTTCATCAAAATCTACTTTAGTCTCACATCACTAGTTTTGGATTAGTCAACAACCCTAACTTGAAATAATCATAATTATGTACATGTAATGAATAAATATCTGAAAATAGTACACAATTTTCTTCAATTTCTTTTATGCAATTCCTCCAGGTTTCACTACTTGGAACCTCTCAGAAAAGGAGTTATAGCAAAAATGGCATACCTTGTTGAATTTTGTCTTATTCTAGAGAGAAAACTTGTAGAGCATGCCCCGCACAGAATATTTGTTGTATGGATCTAAAAATGTACAAAGAATAATAAAGACTATATTCTAACCAATACATTTGGTCTTACTAAATTTGGATCTGTTATGAAGAAGTTATGATGTTTTTACCAGAAACACTTGTTTTAGACTAGTTTGAGGACTAGCCACAAACCCTATTTTCCACACAGTGTAACTCCAAAAATACAATGACCCACAAGCTTAAATTTTATCACAACTACTTGTATATGTTTCCTCAATGGTATCCCAATTTCATGGTCTGAATAATTCTATAAAAAATGTTATTGTGGAAATGGTGAGATGACCTGTAAATAACATACCTTAGAAAGCATCATCAAAAGAATTTATCCTCCATTGAATTTCGGTCTTATTTACTTCACCTTCCCTCTGAAATTCGACTTAGATATCATTTGGTTACCTCAGTCACTTGTAGATATTCAATATGCTAAAGTGTGATTAAAATGAGAGAGCCTTGCCTCTTATTTATACTTTCATGTAGCTTCCTCAAGGTGTTACCTTTTAACCATCTTAACCCACTTTCCTTATTTTAGGGTTAAACCACTTCTAACCACTTGTCCACTTAGTAATTTCTCCATTAACTTTATTATTTAAATAATTTATTTTGTATCAACTTTGACTTATAGTACACTCATAACTTCACTTTATTATTTAAATAATTTCTTCTTTGCAACCACTTTGACTACTTTGACCTTTTGGGGCTTATAGATGACTCATGAGGGTTCTCCAACTTCACATGGCCATAACTCTCTAACCGTGAGGAGTTATGTGGTGTCCCACATACCACCGGAAATTGCATTACATGTATTATCCATCCATAATAGTCTTACCTTCAAATATATTAAAACTCATACCATTATACATCAAACAAACTTGGGTCCATTACCCAAAACTTTGTGCTACCAGAATTCATTGCCGGACTTTTTTCAAGGCTTGACATCAATGAAAACCAACCCAAATAATCAACAATGGCCATTGGGAGTAATAAAACCACACTAGCGCTAGAGGACGTGGTTATTTCTATGTTGTCGGAAAAAATGAGAAGAAAGAACATGGAAGGATCGACCAAATATGCTCTGGTAGTGAGAGGTCAACCGGTAGACAGAGATAAAGGAAGATTCTCCAATAGAAAGTTCAAGTAGAAGGGTAGATATAAATCCCTAGTTCAGTTGGCGCAAAGATGTTGGAAATGCGGTAAAGCTTGGAATTATAAAAGGAGTGTAAGTCGAAGGCAATAGAAGTTAGTGTTGGATTCGACGAGAAGCAGACGACTAAGAGAAATATGACCTCAGACAAAGGAGGTGATGTGTATCTGGTGTCGACCAATACACAGTCAGATCAAGATGTTTGGTTGATCGACTCAGGAGCATCCTATCATATGAAACCACATAAAGAATGGTTATGTGAATATGAACAATATGATGGGGGTGATGTGTTCTGGGGGGATTACTCGCAACCAGAATTGTCATATGGGGAAGATTTTGACTGACACTACAGGATTGGAGGAAAAGGACCCTTCTAGGTGTGCTACACATTCCAAGTTTGGAAAGAAACTTGAAATATGTGAGAAAGATGAGTGATGCAGGTGTGCATACTCTGTTTCAGAAGGATTCATGCAAGATTGTCAGAGGTGTGATGGTCTTAATGAGAGGATTTAGGATTGGTACCCTGTACAAGTTGTTAGGGAATCTTGACTCTATTGGATGCAACTGCATTGTTTCTCCTAAAATTGAATCGAATGTGACTCGAATCGACTCAATGTCAACACAACTTGACTCAAATTTATCTAAGTTGGTTCAAACTGACTCGAAAAGACATGATGAAGTCGATCGGACTAGGCTATGGCACGAGAGGATGGGACACATTGGAGAAAAATGACTTCAAGATATGAAAATCAAAGGTATGGTTGAAGGTTTTCCTTAAGGTGGTTTAGAAGTCAACTTTTGTGAACATTGCATAAATGGAAAACAAAGTTGGGTGAGGTTCCCATCTAGAGTGACAAGGGAAATGGGATTCTAGAACTGGTGCATAGTGATGTGGTTGGCCCAATTACAGTGCCTTCACTTGGTGGATCCTTGTATTATGTCTCCTTCATATATGATTTTTCCAGGAAGACATGGATATATTTTCTGAGGAAGAAATCATAGGTTTTCGAGAGATCTAAGGAGTTTAAACCTCTTGTGGAAAACCAGACAAAGAAGAGGATTAAAGTGATGAGGACTGAAAATGGTGGTGAATTTTGTGGAAAGGAATTTGATCAGTTATATAAGCATTGTGGCATAGCATGAAAAAATACCACACCATATACCCCGCAAAAAAATGGAGTTTCCAAGAGAATGAACAGAACATTGATGGATAAGACAAGGAGCATGCTTAGTGGTGCTCGGCTTGCACAATAATTCTGGGTGGAGGCAGACGAGACTGCAAGATATCGTGTGAATATGTCTCCTTCATCGGCACTAGTCGACACAAATCCAAATGAGGTATGGTCGGGTAAGAATCCTTCGGTGTCACATCTCAAAGTGTTTTGTTGTGATCCATTTGTGCATGTTCCCAAGGAAAAGAGGATAAAGTTGGACAAGAAGGCAATCAAATGTATTTTCATTGGATACAAAGAAGGGATGAAAGGATATAAGCTATGGGATCCTGCATCAAGGAGAATATTGTACAGTAGAGATGTGGTCTTCAGAGAATTTGGAGGTAAGTCTAAGCCTAAGGAATTTTTTCAGACTGATAATAACACTGATATGGTGTGGTTTGAACTCAGGAATGAAGAAGATGATTCAGATGAGTTGATTGAATCTGAGGAAGAGGTGGAAAAATTGTCTATGGTAACAAGGAGGTCAGAAAGATAAAAAAAAAAACAATTGAAAGGCATATTCCACCTGAATTTCATTCCACATTCATGTTAACCACCATCGACTATGAGCCCAAGTCGATTGGTGAGGCAGTTAACTCAACATAGGGGAAACTCTAGAAGAACACCATAGTCGAAGAGATGGAATCCTTGTAAAAGAATGAGACATGTGATTTAGTCAAGTTACCTAGTGGAAGAAAAATCGTTGGTAGCAAGTGGGTGTTCAAGAAGAATATGAGTGTTGCACGACAAGTCGAGAAGTTCAAATCTCAACTGGAAGCGAAAGGATATTCCCAAGTCAAGGGAGCCATCTTCGATGAGATTTTTTCCAATGTTTCAAATCTAACTTCCATTAGAGTACTAATGTCTCTGGATGCAACATTCAATCTGGATATAGAAAAGATGGATGTGAAAATAGTGTTCCTACATGGGGACCTGGATGAAGACATCTACATGTAACAACCTGGAGGATTTGTAGTAAAGGGAAATAAATATTTGGTGTATAAACTCAAAACATCCCTTTATGGTCTAAAGCAATCACCAAGGATGTGGTACCAGAAGTTTGACACATACATCCTTAGTTTGGTATTTGTGAGAAGCAAAGTTGATCACTTCATATATTCCAAGGAAGAAGGTGGGTGGTTCATATATGTATCTTTGTATATCGATGACATGTTGTTGGTTGGAAATAGCATGGATGCAATAAAGGAGGTGAAGAAACAGTGATCCTCCAAGTTCGACATGAAGTATCTCGGTGCAGATAAATTCATTTTGGGAATGGAGATTAAGAGAGATCGAGTCATTATAAATATTTGGTTGAATCAAACAAAGTATATTGAAACAATTCAACATGAAGGATTACAAATTGGTGAAGGTGCCAATTCCTATGGGAGCAAGGTTTATTGTTGAACAGTGTCCAAAGACACAGAAAGAAATAGAGGACATGGCACGTGTTCCCTATGAAAGTGTGGCTGGTAGTTTAATTTATGCGATGATCTACACTCGACCAGACATTTCCCATGCAGTAGGAGTGTTGAGCAGGTATATGTCGAAACCTGGAAAGGATCATTGGATAGTTGTCAAGAGAGTATTTAGGTATTTTTGTGGCACGAAGGACTATTCTATATGATACCAAGGAAAACCTGGAGGAGACTGTGGTAAATTAGATGTACATGGCTTTGTCGACGCCCACTGGGCTGGATATCTGGATCAATGGAGGTCAACTAGCGGATATGTCTTCAAGATGTTCGGTGGAGCAATAATTTGGATGAGTAAGAGAAATAAAGTCATATCCTTGTTGACAACAGAATTTGAATACATGGCGGCCACTCATGGAAGAAAAGAAGTGGTATGGCTTCAAAGGTTGTGTTCAGGAATTGGGTTTGAGAAGAGAACTATGAAGGTAAGTTGTGATATTCAAAGTGCAATATTTATGGAAAAGAACCATGCTTGTCTAAGCACATTGATGTAAAATACCATTTCGTAAGAGACATGATGGAAAGTAACAAGGTGCTACTAGAGAAACTAGACATGTTGACAAAGTCTATGAGTGTTGTGAACTTCTCTTGGTGCAGAGAGGCAAAGGGAATTTTTTCCCTAGGTCTGTGAATGAAAGTTCAGAAATATCTTGTTTCATCAAAGAAGACAATAAGTGGGAGAATGTTGGTCTGTTATATTCTATGCAGTGAAACTCTAGTTGAGGTGAATTGACTAATGGTCAATTTCGAGATAGATCGACAACATCGACAGCGAGTCAAAGTCGAGGTGGATCGACACCAGGTCGAATTCAAGGTAGATTGACAGCAAGTCAAAGGTTGAGGGAGTCGACCAGGTAAAGTCAAAGTTGAAGATATCGATGGAAATTCAATCGAAAAGAGGTCGAAGTGCAAGCGTGAGATGACCAACTAGAGACTGAATGGAGGTCGTGTTAATTTTTTCTTGTTGTTATTAGATTCTTTCCAAATTACATGAGAATTAAATGAATTTCCAAAACAACAACATAAAGAGGATCACTGAAAGAAACAGAATCACAAGGTACACCGCATTTTATCTTGGTAAACCCTCATGGGGGAGAAAACCCAGCAAAATCTTCCTCAATAATAGATTGCCAATACAATTCCAAGACTAAGGCCAAAACACCAAGAATAAACAAAGAATCATAATGCACCTCTCTTCTCCTTCCTTTTGCAACAACAAATTTCTTCAATATATGTGCACTAGATGGAGTATGAGAGTGTATAAGTGAGGCACCATCCTCACATATAAATACTAGTTGAGTAGGCGCTAGGGTTATGTATTTTCACATGGTAGGGCCAAATTCTTCTAGAAGTGGTTAAAACCACTTTATAAACACTAAGGTATGAATTTACAAATACCACCATATAAATATGGTTTGACCAATCCACAAACCGATATTTGATCTTATACAAGTCCTGACATGATCAATTTGCAAAAGGGGATTTGATCTATAGGACAATAACTCAAATTTAATTATAATATTCTTCGAAGTTACAATATTTCAACACTCCCCTTAACGAGAAGGGTATTCTACTGACATGACCCAATACAACATCATCAAGAGAGGGAGAGGAAAGAATCATCATCAACATCTGGAACATTGACTGGCATATCTATAAATCATCAAAAGTTTTCCTCATCATCAATATCATCATCGTTTACAGCATGGAGCTAGACTAACATCATCATCATCAAGATGAAACATCAACATCAATAGCATGAAACTAGAACAGCATCATCAACATCACGAGATTGGAACAACATCATCAATAGCACGAGGCTGGAACAACATCATCAACAATGTGAAGTTGGAACAACATCATCAATAGAACGAAGCTTAAACAACATCATCATCAACAGCACAAAGTTGAAACAACAACATCAAAATGTGGCAACAGAATGAGGTAGGTGTATCAACAACAACATTTGTGGTACTCTAACAGACCGTCCTTAACGGCCCTTCAAGATCTACCCAGGAATCATAAGATTCCCTAGGATATAAAATCCTAACGAAGCTACCACTACTGACCACAACTGGCATATACATGCATGGGTACTTTGATAAACCATCCTTATCGAACCTTCAAGATCTTCCCATGGATGATCAATCCCATAGGATATAAAATCCTAATGGAGCTATCGGTTGTTGGTTAGGATACCATAGTATCATCAGCATCACTCCCCCTTTCAAGGGAGGTCCTTTTGGACAACACCAAGCTTGTCTCAGAAGTAATCAAACTTCACACAAGATTGAGGTTTGGTCAACACATCTGCAACCTGCTAATATGTGCCAACATATTGGAGCTTTACAGCTCCCCTATGCACCATATCACGAATGTAGTGATACTGAATATCTATGTACTTTGACTTATCATGGAACACTGGGTTCTTCGTCGTCTTTATACAACTCTATTTATCACATAGATTCATGGTGGATTCCATCTCTAGATCGAAGAGACATGTCAATAACTTTTGAAGCCATATGGCTTCACAACTAGCGGAACATGTTGCAATGTACTCTACTTATGCCATATTGAGAGAAATACTGGATTGCTTCATGATTTTCCATGAAGTCATGGCTGACCCCAAACTGAAACAACATCTGGAAGTGCTATTCCTATTTGAAGCACTTCCAACCCAATTTGAATCAGTATAACCATACAGTTTGAAGTCATGATCTCCAATATAATATAGACCATAATCCAACATACCCTTAAGGTATTTCATCACATGGTTTGCAGCTACAAGGTGAACACGTCTGGGCTCCACCAAATACTGACTCAAGGTGTTCACAGCAAAGCATATATCTACCCTGGTATTCATCAAATACATCAATGAACCAATAATATTTCTGTATAGAATAGCATCAACCAACTCTAACAAAGTATCAAACAAAATATTCAAATTCGTCTCCATGGCTTTGCATTCCAACGTGTCAAATCTCTTTAGTATTTTAACTGCATACTTCCCTTGGTTAAGGAATATATTCTCTAGGCTCTACCAAAATTCAATACCTAAGAAATAATGCATTGGTCCTAGGTCTTTCATCTCAAATTATGTAGCGAGCTTCCTTTTGTAATCTCTGATGAGATTTTCTTCTCCTGTCAAGAATAATTCATCCACATATAGTAGAAATAAAACTGGCTCATCATTCATAACCTTGAAGTAAATATTATAATCAACTTTACTCTTGGTAAATCTCAAGCTCATCAAGAAACTGCCAATTCTTCCATACAAAGATCTTGGAGCTTTCTTCAACTTGCAGACATGAGTCTTATTGTCTCGTACTTCAAAACCAAATTTTCACATCACATTGTACCAACCTGGTACACTTTCTCAGTTGCAACTCAATATGCATAATCATGTGTTGGTTCTATGTGATTTCGGCAAAGCACTATTTGTCTCACTGCCTAAGAGTATGTCCTCTACTTTTTCTGCAATTGTTCCTTCCAGAATTGGGACTCTACACCTGCAACTTATCTTTCTGAAGCTGAGAATGACTGCTCCATTCCCATTGTAACTATTGCATTCTAAGAGTAGTTCCTCTACTCTATCACGACAACATCTTCATCTGAAACTGAGAGTGGCTCAATAACTGATACTGAAAGTATATTTTCCTCTTTCACGTAGGTAACTCAATCTTAAATATAGGGAATGTTCCCCCCTAAATCTCATACGGTATCGGAATCATGGTTGTTCTGGTTGTATTCATGAATACTGGAATTATTTCTTTGATTACTGGAGCAAGTGTCTCGTCATAGTATTCTCCCTCTTGTTGGGAGAATCCTCTGGACAAAAATCGAGATTTGTACATATTTATATTGTTATTTGCAACATGCTTGATCTATTAGATCAATATTGGAAGTCACCACTAACTTCCTTTCTAGTCTCAAGGAAAAATCCATATCCCAATCCTTTTGACTGGCTTCCTTCTTTGTCACTGAAACAAGGGAATCTTCCTAGGAGATTTCATGTCTCCTAGAGGTCTCTGAAGCTACTATCTAGTATTCTCAACTCATGGTATATGTCCGTCGGTCCTAGAAGATGTCTCCTTTTCCCATCCGATCCTCTATGAGATCAAGCTCACTCTGAGTCTTGATTTCTTCTGAGTCTACAAAGACTTCATAGTCTCTACAAGATATACTTGGTGTTGAATACCAAGTCTTAATATGAAAAGTTGAGTCAGACTTCAAATGAATTCTACTTCCTATCAAGGTGAATTCATTATTGACCAAGTCTACTATGAGTTATATTCTAATGTTCGGTCATCTTTGGAGCCTTCTTCTCCTTACAATCAATCTCCAAACTAACTTCTTCTTCATCATCTTTGGTACATGGATGTATGCGGTCATGTATACAACTTGCATAGTCTGCTCCATGTCTCATTTAATATGTTTCCTCTTGCAACCATCACTATAGATTCCTCAGGGTTATCACCTATGACCTAGAAGTAACATGAACAACAAGGGAGAAATAGCAAACAAGAATAATACTATTTATAATAATAATAAAACAATAGCAAGAACAATCGTCACAGTAGCTCCTTTATAGCTATCACTTGTGACCTGCCTGAAACAAGGGTAAAAGGTAAGAAATACAATAATAAGAAATGAGAGAAACACCCTTCTAGTGTTGTGATAAATCATTCCTCCATGGTAACCTAGAACCAAAACAAGAAGTTTCTCCTAAAGGACATGTTAGTTATATCTGGTAAGTGATTACAATAAGCATTTATCTCAATAATGCTCACATGCTATCAAGTATAAAAAAAATTAAATATTGTTATCTCAACTATAGTGTTTACTTGTAATGAGGTAGTTATCAAACTTGACATGTGAAAATTTGAATCTTGTCAACTTAATCAATCAAACCTAGAACCTAGAGTCTTGTCCTCAAGAATGAGTGTTGTTTCTTTTCTTTCTAGTCTCTTTCACTCAAGATGAAAATTATTCTCTTCAACCTATCCTCTATACTGAGATAATATTCTTTCTTGACAGAAATCTAAGTTAGAGAATAAACTCTATAATCTCAACTTTAATCAATCTAATACCTTGACTTTAATTTTGACCAATGGTTAGTATGATGGTCATAACAAATAGATGCATATCAAAATAATCGAACTTGGGGTGCATTATTTCTTTGAATGTGTTGGATATTAGATCCTCCAGGATCTATTATTGTTATTTAGATAAAAGATCCTTTCTCCTACAAATACCCTTTAAAATTAACAATTTAAACATATGTAAGTGCAACCTATGACAGTATAGACAGGTGTTGGCACCATCTGAAAGAAGTGGTAATAAATAAAAAAAACCTGTAAAGACTTCAAAGGTGTTGCAACTGGTGCAAAGAAAATGGCACAAAGGAACTGATACTGCAACTACAACATAGGTTTTTATGAGGAAATCCTAATTTATCAAACTTTAAATTTTTGAATTTTGATCTAGGGACTAGATACGTTGGGCTGAGGAGAGTTTGTTGGAGCTGATTGTTTCAAAAAATTATAAGTTTTACCCCTTGAAACTTGACCTATGCAATTTTGGAATGGTACTTCTCATATTGGTTCTGGTTTTCTGATTTTTTGGTTTTCTGGTACCATCCAAAACTAGGGTTTGACTTTCTGGAGAATATGGCCACTAGAAAAGTTCTCTCAAGCTGCCAAAAGATGTGTTAGGGAAAGGAGCACTTCCCAAGATAGTTTTTGGTCAAAAATTCCTCTTTAGTAAAAATCCCTAATTTCCTTGTACAACAACAGTGGCATTTTTAGATACCCAGTGAAAGGTGCTATATTCATTCAAGCTCTGATACCATGTTAATTGTTTACTATTGTTATTAGATTCTTTCCCAATTACATGAGCATTCAATGCAATTTCAAAACAACAGCATAAAGAGGATCACTAAAAGAAACATAATCACAAGGTACACAACATTTTATCCCGGGAAACCCTCATGGGGGAGAAAATCCAACAAAACCCTCCTCAATAATAGATTTCCAATACAATTCCAAGACTAAGACAAAAACACCAAGAATAAACCAAGACTGAGCATGCACCTGTTTTCTCCTTCCTCCTATAACTGCAACTGTCTTCAAGATATGCGCACTAGATGAGTGAGTGTGAGAGTGTGTAAGTGAGGCACCATACTCACATATAAATACTAGCTGAGGAGGCACTAGGGTTATGTCTCTTCACATGGTAGGGTCAAATTCTTCTAGAAGTGGTTAAAACCACTTTATAAACACTAGGGAGAAACTTTACAAATACCACCATATAAATATGGTTTGACCAATCCACAAAATGGGATTTGATCTTATACAATACCAAACATGATCAACCCACAAAAGGGTATTTGATCTATAGGATAATAAATCAATTTTAATTAGAATATTCTTCGAAGTTGCCATATTTCAACAGGCCGACTAGTAGTCAACTAGTAAACCCGAATTGGAACCCATGTAACATAATCCTGAGATTTACGGGATTCTTAGCCAATGATATTCTTGGATCTGTAACCTCTTTTTGGCACCAATTTTTAAGGTTTTTCATGTTTTAAATCCTATAAAGAGGCGTGTTGTAAGGTCGCAAAGGCTAATGAAAAATATGTTATTGCATGTGTAAATCATAGGTTGTTGGTCATGCATATGTAAGTTGAATTGTCTACAGGGTTGTTCTTGACTATGAAAGAGGGTATGATGTCGATTGTGTCTTATGTGTGGACCAAGGTTAGACATATAACCTTTATTCTTAATGAATAAGACAACAAGAGATAAGAATTCTCAAAGGAATGTTGGTTTTTCCAGTTAAGGGTTTCCAGGGTAAAATCTTGGTGTAGTGTGTGATTTCTTGTGTCATTTGATTTCA
>ML780984.1:426532-436733 GCA_009831015.1 Picea engelmannii | reverse complement strand
GATAATAACGAAAGGGACTTTTTGGTGAACAATAATGAATAAACCCAATCTATTCCAACAGCGCAAGAGGAGAACCAAACTTTACAACACAAAGAAGGTAAATATGATGCTAACCCTATCACTCTCCTGATGTATAAAATAAAGAAAATTTGAAAATTTCTTTTCAAATTCACAGGGAACGCCAACAGAGGACTAAGCAACAAAATTAAAGTTTCTTGAAAAATATTCTTCATCTTGTACCTGACTGTATACGACATGCAATAGTCCTTTCTTTTCTTTCATGAGTCGAGCCATCTTCCCAGTGGAGTCTTCTATGAAATGGAGTTACTAGGTGAAATATTTCTTCTAATGATACTAAGAAAACAACCTTTTTCATTTCCCAGGTAAGAAACTTTACAACTTCACTCCTCAGAAATGTTGTCAAAATGGATGTTGTTTCTCGATACGTTCCTAGTTAGGGAACTGTGCAAACGCACCCTCATGCTTTGAAGACCTCTCCACTTTAGGCTTCAAGCTGGCTCTTGGGCTAGAGGGAACCCTCAAATATTCTCAAAGATATATGCCCACTATCACTTCAGCAGCAGTAAATTTACCCTCTACGCCTTTAACGCCAGAATTAAATGATAAAAAAATAAAAAATGATAATGGAAAACAAGGACAAGATGAAGGCAACCATATTCATATCTTGAGACTAGGGCCTTTTCATTGGGCACCTTTATCCCAAATAGATTCTAACCCTTTACACACTATAATCATTTACACCTATAACTCATGACAATCCATTTCCTTTCATTTCTTATCAAAACCATTTAGGATCCGAAATACGAAATTGGCACTAAACACCTCAAGTAATTACTCATTTAGCAAGACTTAAGCTCTAACATTCCTAGCCTTCTATAGGGTCATCTTAGCCTTAATTTACTATGGTGTTATATACCCACTTATTCTAAATAAGGATTTTAGAGTCTAACCAAAATCAATCTCACAACCAAGTAAAATCCTTGTACTGGTGAGCCTATGCCTAGAGGTGAATACACACCTCACTTATGGGCAATTTTTCTACACGTAGCCCCAAATTTTTGTAGTCAATGATGAGACATTCGATGTAATTTCTTGGGCTGTAAGACTTTCTAGTTTAATGATGTCAGGATCCCAGGTAGGCCTTCATCATTCTTGGAAATTATAAATTGTAAGAAAATAGTTTCCTCTTAGAAAACAAATATTCCTAGAAATTAAAAACCTGTTTGTTTCCTGAAATGCTCATCTGTAGAGATAGAAACTGGTTACAGAAGATATTTTGATTGCCCTTTTAATTGTGTTCATTACAAACAAATCCTCTCTGGATCATGTTATGAACTTTTGAATTAAGTGGATTGAACAAAAGTTAGCTTATTTAGTAAGCAGTTCCTTCAAGAAGTACATATAACTATTGAAGTTAAACATAATGCTTATCTAAATTGTGACACACACATGCAAGAAATTAAATTGGAAAATAAGAACACCTTATTTTAGAGCTAATACTAACTACTATTGTAAGCTTTGGTTGGTAAGTAGGGATATTAAATCTTGTAGAAAAGGGTGTTTCTTGCACAGTGCAGATATGATGGGTGGGCACATTTTGTGGTAGTGTGAATTATATCAGACCACAATTTGTATGGAAAACAATACATGGCCATGAGACAATCGTAGTAGTAACTTGTTCATCTTATGACCAAAAGGGTTGAAGAGAGGTGCACAAGAGGGAGGTAGTTTGTACAAAACTGTTCTCCGATTTCTAAGAAATGTTTAAATTTTACCAGGAGGGTCTCTAGGCACAATATGTTGGGAGATTATTTGCTGAGTTGCAATGTCTAGGTAAATTTGGTGTCTATTTCTATTTATGAGTATTAATTACTTTGAAGTTGTGTAGGCTATTTGGATTTATTTTCTGCACATGAATGTACAGGCACTTGATGCTTTTGACTCATGTATATCCTGTCCATGAGGTATCTCTGAAATCATGTGTAAGGGATTTCTAAGAAACGCATAGTTGGGTTTGTATTGGTTTGATATGGTGAGATGTCGATGCTAGTTTTGCCAATATGTAAATTCTTTTGCATTCACACACACACACACACACATAATGTTTTTTCCTACTGCTTTAGGTATCATATTCAAAAGAATCTTTCTTCTGCAATCTGTTCCATGTTGAGATGGTAGGTTTTCTTACTGTATTTACTGTTTCTTTTGGTCTTTCTTGAACTCAAATTTCCTACATATATGCTTGTTTGTATGTATGTGCCAGAAGCCTAATAATTCTGGCTTAATGTTAGTGGTTAGCAGATGGAAGATAGTGATAAGGTATTTTTTGTGGATGAGGCATTTTTTGTTGTGGGCTTTCGGAAATTCCAATTGCTTTTGTTGGCTTATGCTGGGATAGGTTCGGTTGTTGAAGCGATGGAGATGATGTTACTATCATTTATAGGACCAGAAATTCATTCTGAGTGGGGATTGTCTCCTCATCAAGAAGGTATGCTCACAAGTGCAGTATGTGTGGGTATGATGGTGGGTGCACTCTTATGGGGAATAGTTTCAGATTCAAAGGGAAGAAGGTAAATTTTCTCTTCTTACAATGTTAATATGATATTCTTAGTTTTACATGTGGCCAAAAATTGGTTGAAGGAAACACTTATGCATATAAATCTAACTAGTAATTTTTTCCCAAAATCATCATTTGAATTACCAAAGCACGAGATTAAAATGTAATATTGGACAGTTAATATTTGAGCTCATGACCTTTCTTAGGTGCATTTCCAATCGCACATCTCAACTATGCATTTTTATTTTAGGTAAATGTAGTTGTATTTTATTAATGAACTTATTTTAAATGGGATTACTTCTTCTTCCATACATAAGTGGGATCAACTTCTTTGGGTAGAAATGTTCTTAGAGAAAAGGAAAGAAAGAAATTATGTTAATATCAACTATTCACCAAAGTAGGTCAATTGGACTCAAAATACAAACAACAACTCTATTGTGGATAGAGGGTATTATTGTTTTTTAGTTCTTCCAAAAGTTATGCTAGACATATGCTTTACAATTTCAAACACTGCTTTAAGTGGAATGTCCTTCAGTTTCTTTACAATTTCAAACACTACTAAATGTGGCAAGAGAGACGTTGCAAAATGTCGCAATTGAGACATCAATCTTCACAAATGTGGCAAGAACGAGGTCTATGTCACAAACATGGCAAGAGAGACGTTTTGGTGGAAAACGTGGCAAGAGAGACATTAACGTGGAAAGAGAGACATTAACATGGCAAGAGAGACGTCAATGTGGCAAGACCGACGTTATCGGGCAACATGAAATATTTTTTTTTAAATTTCCTCTATTTTGCGACAATATGGACAATTTTGTCCATAACGCCGCAAATAAAACGTCGGAATTTTTATAATATGTACTAGTGACCTATATTGAGTAGTGTGCGACGAAGAACTCCTAAACACATTTAGGTGGATGAAAGTGGTCTAGCATCACTTGAAGGTAATTTAACTAACCATACTATTCATGGATGAAGGTGTATGAGAGATTCTATACATTACATAGTGCACTTAACTTGGGCCAGAGATATTTCCATAAATGCAAGCCTTGGTATATTCTAACAAACACGATTCATAACACATGTTGTTGTAGATATCACATTGAGTACGATTATTATTATCACGCACACAAATATATTCTATTGCATAACACCCTTCGGTAGGAATGTTGAGATATATTTCCACCATCGTCATCTAGAGACTTTATTCACAACATCTTGTGTACAAGGCCATAGGGTTGTACATTTGATCAAAAATATTGCTTAGATAGGACATGCCCCGGGTTTGATGTAATGGAATTACTAAGCAAGTTCATCCATGTAAGAAATGAGTGTGAATTGGGGAGGAAGGAGGTTGTCTTGCAAAGCTTTAAATATGTTCCATATGATATTGATGGAGGGAAGGAAAGAAAAAATATGCAATTGATGACTTCCTAGGTATGAGAAGTCACACAATGTTCTTGAAAATTTACAGATCCTCCAACAAACACTTTTATGGGAAATGGAATGACAGTGGAGGGGCCCCACTAGTTGAAACTCGGTGCCCCAAATCCAATGTAACCGATAGTTCTTCCATCCGAGTCCCAATTATATTTTTATCGTGAGTTGCAACTCGCCTCCTCAAGCCATTCAAGGACATGTTGGCAATTTGGTTTGAGGGCATAAAATCCAAACTGAGCTACATAACGGAGTTCCATAAGCTCTCACACTTCTATTTGGAAATTCCCATGCGACCATGCTACCCATAATCGCCTGGCATGGTGTTCTTGAAAATCGACCTCTTGTTTAGAAATTGCATTATGCCTCATTAAGAAAAACCCTAGTTTCATAGATCCTCCAACAAACACTTTTCCAAGAAATGAATTGATAGTGGAGGAGCCCCACTAGTTGAAACCCAATGCCATGGATCCAATGCAATCAACGGTTCATCCATCCGAGATCCAGTTAGATTTTTATCGTGAGTTCCAACTCACCACCTCAATCCATTCAAGGACATGTTAGCAATTTGGTCCGGGGGTATAAAATACAAACCGAGCAGCATAACGAAGTTTCGTAATCTCCCACACATATTTTTATCCAAGGCCCATGTGACCATGCTACCCATATTCGTCCAACGCAGTGTTCTTGAAAATCGACCTCTTGTTCAAAAATTGCACTATGAATCATTGAGAAAAACCCTAGTCCTGGTGATCCTCAAACAAATGTTTTTTTGGGAAACAGAATGACATCGGAGGGGACCCACAATTTGAAACTAGGTGCCTCAGATCCAATGCAACCGATGGTTCATCCATATGTGACTCAGTTAGATTTCTATCGTGATTTACAACTCACCTCCTCAAGTCATTCAGGGACATGTTGAAAATTTGGTCTGGGGGCATAAAATCCAAACCGAGTAGCATAACAAATTTTTGTAAGCTCCCACACATCTATTTGGCCAAGGCCCATGTGACCACGCTACCCACAATATCTTGGTACAGTGTTCTTGAAAATCGATCTCTTGTTCAAAAATTGCACTATGCCTCATTGAAAAAAACCCTAGTCCCAGTGATCCTCCAACAAATGCTTTTCCAGGAAACGGAATGATAGTGGAGGGGCGCCACTTGCTGAAACACTATGCCCAAAATCCAATGAACCTGATGATTTTTCCATCCGAGACCCGGTTAGATTTTTATCGTGCCTTGCAACTCACCTCCTCAATCCATTCAAGGACATGTTGGCAATACACCTAGAACTAAACCATGACCATCACATAGACCTATACCTAGACATAAGCCATTGATCTAAGAGGATCTAGAATACCTCAAAATTTAAAGGTCTCAAAACTTGATGCAAATGTCTCCATGAAGAAGATCTCTACGAGAGATTTCTGACGTTTCTTGAATGGGCTCAAATGAACTTTGTATGAGAAATATATCGCATTCTGAATTTTTTGTAAAATGGAACAAAAATAAGGATATAGGTGACACATGGCATACACACGGGACACGTGGCAGAGGCATGATGTGTCAGACAGGGCATATGATGTGGCACAAAGCTAGAAGTTGACATGGAACCTTAGGTGGTTGGTGATGTGGCATCATCGTGACATCGACCAATCAGAGGCTACCACATGGCAACCTCTAATTGGCCAAGAAGGTTCCATACCCAAATTGGAAAATAGGTGGTCGGTTGGGATTGAACCCCAAACCTCTGGAAAACAGATACAACAACTTAACCAACAAGCCAACAATGGGACTTGGAAAGTATTGTCGAACCATCTATAGATAATTTCATTTCAAATGGATATGCAAAATAGGGGAGGCCCACGGGCTCTACCCTGGGTTGAACACCATCCAACAATATTAACATTATCATCTAGCCAATGTTACCAGTATTTGTTTCTTGGAGGAACCTCCAACCCAATCCATTTTGATTTCAAATATTTTGGTATGTCAAAAAATCATAACGACCACGGGTTCGACTCGAGGTCGATTGGGCACCAAAGTTTTATAACCAAGTCGACTACCAATGCACCAAGGAAATCACTTTGGTTATGAATGCGAGAGAAAATAATTTTAAGGCCACATTCTTTTTGTAATGTTAATCGCTATGAGTTATTTTAGCCCTCTTATGGGATTGTAAATATAAGAGAGGTAATTCCAAAGGATTTTGGAGGCCATTGTGTTGCAACAAAGTAGAAGACCAACTATTGATATTGAAGATATTGATGTAATTTTCTCATTTTCATCATAATTGAAGAGCTCACTCCATTGGAAGTGGACCTAGAGACGTATCCCACACTGGGTGAACTTCATCATCAATGTCATTGTGCCATTCTTATTTCTTTGCTACTTATTATTTTTGCTCATAATCTCTTTATGCATTTTACTTGTCTAGGTTTTCACACTCTTTAAGCAATCAAGTCATTCATTAGCTAATAAAAATATTCGTATCAAGTTTGGTATCAGAGCTAGCAAGCTAGTTTGACGTGGTTTTTGAGTGTGGATTCTTACCAAGTCTAGACTCAAGAAGGGAGAAGGTAAAATTGAGGCTTATAATCCTGAAATTGGATCAAGGAAATTCACTCGAAGAGGCGATATGGCTACACCAAGATGAATGAATCCTTTTAACTGTGAAGAGGATTTCTTCGAGGCAATCAGTTTAATGAAGGAAATGGTGGAAGAACTCTACAATGAAAGGGGAAAACGAAGAGGAGAAGGCACAAGTCAATTCAATAATGAAGATGATCATCCTCCACAAAATACACATCCTCCTTCTCTTCCTCCTTCTTCTCCTCCTTCTTCTCCCGCTCCCTCTCCTTCTCATTCTCCTTTTCTATCTCAGTCTCCATCTCCTCATAAGAAGATTGCTCTAAAGAATTCGTTGTTGAAATTGGATGTCAAATTTAACTTAGTCATGTATAGTAGTGAGCTTAATGTAGAGAGATTAGATAATTAGATTCAACAAATAGAATTTCATTGTCGTATTCAATAGATTGATGAAGAAGAGGTAAATATTCAATTGGCCTCCCTTCGAATTGAAGGTACAACGCTTATTTGGTGGGAAAGTAAACTTCAAAAGGTGTTCAAAATAATGGTAAGATTATTTTATCTTGGTCTAAATTCACATATTCATTAAAGAAATAATTATTTCCTTTAGGATATACATAGAAAATAATTATGTAATGGTAGAATTTGAGGAAAGGAAAAGGGAAAAGTATGCAAAGTTTTACTGAAGAGTTTTGGAAGAAAGCATTGGCTTTAAATATTCCATTATATTCTCAAGACAATATTCTAAAATACATTGGTTTCTTACATAGATATATTCATAATACTATTATTTTATTTAATCCCACTAATCCAAATGAAGTATATGTCCAAGCCACTCATCTTGGGTCCAGGGAAAAGGATGGGCAAAATGATTTCACAAAGAAGAATCCATCCAAGTTCCCTAAAGGAAAATTCAAAGGAAAATGCAAAGGCAAAAGGCATCTACAATAATGAAAGAAGAAGTGAATCCTACATGCTCTCATTGCAAAAAGGAAGGGCGTGATGATGCTCATTGTTGGAATCTACATCCTGAGCTATGGCCTAAAAGGTTTGGAGGAAAAGGAAAGCCAAAGACTGTTGCCACAATAAAACAAGATTTGGGGTCTAATTCAGGGGATGAAATAAAGATCACAGTTGTAGGAGTGCAATGTAAAACATCTTCTCATGCTAGTACTAGCTCTTCAATTCAGTCTCCTAATTCTGAAAAGAAAAGAAGAGAGCCTTTTCACATAAGGGTGATAACTAAGCATACAAAATTCGATACTCTTTTTTATATTGGTTCCCAAGTAGATATGATATCTGAAGCAATTTTCAAGAAACTAGGATTGGAGACAAATCCTCATAAGAACCATTATCCTCTCATTTGGTTATGTGATGATGCAAAGCTACAAGTAACCAGACAGTGTAAACTTAGATTTTCTATCACTTCTAAATTTGTTGATGAGGTTGAACTAGATGTAGTTCCTCTTGATATTTGCACAATAGTATTGGGAAGCCCTTACTTATATGATAGGAAAGCCATTTTCTTCAAGGAGGAGAGAAAATATCACCTCACCAAAGATGAAGTTGAATATATTTAACAGAACACAACATGAAGACTAACTTATCTCTTGTTAGCGCAAGGAAAATGAAGAGGCTCTTAAATCCTAGCAAAAACTTTGTACTCATGATTGTGAAAGCCAAATATATTGGCAAATCTTATTATTTTCAGGATTGTGATCCTTCTCATAAGAATGAATTGGTTAAATTCATTTCTAACAATGAAGATATATTTCAGGAAATTGAATGATTGCCTCCCAAGAGGGAGATTGAACATGAGATTCATTTGCAACAGGATGCCCCTCTTCCTAATATTGGCATGTACAGGATGTATGTGTATGAGAATGTTGAGATCAAGAAACAAGTTCAAGACTTTTTCGATAAGGGATTCATCTGGCCAAGTTCATATCCATGTGGATCACCTATTATAAAGGTACCAAAGAAGGATGGTACACTGAGGATGCGCGTTGACTTTCGTGCATTAAAAAAAATTAGGGTGAAAAATTGATACCCTCTTCCTCACATTGATTATTTGTTAGATCAATTGAAAGATGCCATTTATTTCACTGAGTTAGATTTTAGAAGTGGTTATCACCAGATTCATATTGCAGAAGGTGATGTTTGGAAAATCGCTTTCAAAACAAAGCAAGGTTTGTTTGAATGGTTAGTGATGCCTTTTGGGCTTTGTAATGCCCCTACAACTTTTATGTGTGTGATGAATGATGTATTTCGACCATTCATTAATGACTTTGTAATATTCTACTTAGATGATATTCTTGTGTTTAGTATAACTTGGGATGACCATGTCAAGCATGTTAGACAAGTTTTGGATGTTTTGAAAAAGGATAAATTGTATGTAAAAATGTCAAAGTGTGAATTTGGAAAAACTTCATTAGTGTACTTGGGTTATATTTTAGGGGGTGGTGAATTGAAAATATATCCCTGTAAGTTTGAATTTATTGTAAATTGGCCCAAGCCTACATCAAAAATAGAATTTATAAGCTTCTTAGGAGCAACCAGTATTGGAGAAAATTTATTGCTAACTTCGTGTTTATTGCATCTCCTTTACATGTTTTGACTAGTGTGAAACGGGTCTTTTAGTGGGGAATAAAGCAACAAAAGGCCTTCGATACATTGAAAGAGAAGATCAGCACAGCACTAGTGTTACCATTACCATACTTACAATATCCATTCGACATAGAGATCGATGCAAGTGGATATGTCATGAGGGAAGTTTTGATGCAGGAATGTAAGCCATTATGTTACCATTCTGGGACCTTTTCTAAAGTTGTTGTTAATTATCCTACCTATGATAAAGAGTTGTATGCTTTAGTAAAAAGTGTTAAAAAGTGGAAGAATTACTTAATGGGTAAAGAAACAATCATACAGTACATAGGTCATCAACCATTACAGTATCTTCAATCACAAACAAAGGTACAACAATCAAGGCATTTTAGATCGATGGGATTTCTACAACAGTTTCATTTGGTCATCAAATATAAGAAGGATGTAAATAACAAAGTGGATGGCATGCTATCCAAACCTCCTATTAATGCATTTATTGTCTTACAGATTGATTCCTTAGCACATGACAATTATGTTGAACAGTATGTTAGGGATGAAGAATTTAAAGATGTATATGAGAGGTTAACACATGGTTCACAAGTGGAATATTATTGTTTTTAGGGAAATTTACTCACCATATTAACAAACTTTGTATTCCCATAGATGAAAGAGTTCATGTAATCAGAGAAGCTCATACTTATCTTATATCTGGTCATTTTGGGATAGGAAAAATTGTAGCTCATTTACAAATATTTTGTTACTCGCCTCTAATGAGGGAAATTGTATCCAAGTATGTAAACGGGTGTGTTTTATGTGCTACTAGTAAGCCCACTAATATAAATTAGGGTATGAGCCCCCGGGGGGGCAGCTCAATTGGCAAGTGCCGTGAAAATGAAGTTCCATGAGGTTTCGAGTTCAATTCCCCCCGACTTACCTTGTGTGCCGCGTAAGGGGCATCGTGGGCACACCTGGAGGTTATAGGGGTAGCGGT
>ML780984.1:380619-426482 GCA_009831015.1 Picea engelmannii | reverse complement strand
TAGGGGTAGCGGTTGGATAACACGGCCACGTGTAACGCGAGCACGTGCCCAACTAGTTGCTGATTCCTCCAGACACACAAAAAAAAAAAAAAAAAAAAATTAGGGTATGTATACACCTCTTCATGTTCCTTCTCATCCATGGGAGAGTATATGTATGGATTTTGTAGGAGGTTTACCTATGCCAAGAAATTTCATGATTACTTGTATGTAGTTGTGGATAGGTTCAACGAAAGGTGTCTTTTGATGTCTTGTTAGAACAATGTGACATATGAACAAACCACACACTTGTTCTTTAATCATGTTTGGGTTCACTTTGGATTTCCTTCATCCGGTGTTTCAGATTGGGATTCTCGTTTTCTTGGGGAATTTTGGTCGATTTTGTGGGGATTGATGGACACCGAGCTGAAGAGAAGTATTTATTTTCATCCACAAAACGACATACAAACAGAGGTAGTTAACATAACTATGGTACATTTGCTCTAAGGTTATTGTAGTAGACATCCTAATCTTTGGGTTGAACAACTACACTATGTACAACATGCCTACAACTGAGCCTTTCATTATTCTACACAAGGCTCTTCATTTGAGACTTGTTTTGGGTACCTGCCTAAATCTCCATTGGATTTTATTTTTGGGAAAGATGTTGATTCATATGGACATAGAGATGAAGACAAAGCCTGAAAATTCATTCAGAAAATCCAAATGGTGCATCAGCAATTGCAAGAGCAATTGGAGAAGAGCCAAGCCCAATACAAGGCTAGGCATGGCATCGGATGGATAATCATTTCCAAGTAGGTGATTGAGTTTGGTTGCATATCAGCAAAGACAAGTTAAAGGGGGGAGGTAAGAAGCTCAAGCCAATCTAATATGGCCCATATACAATTTTGGAGAAGATTGGCACTAATTATTTTTGCTTAGATATACCACCTTACATGCAGATGTATTCAATTGTAAATGTGGAGAACTTGAAATTATATGAGCCTCCAAAGATCATGGATTAGGATGAGAGTATTCAAGTTCCTTTAGTTGATGATTTTTCTACTGAGTACCTGGAGGAGTTGTGAGAAGATGTCATTTTGGACATGAAGACAAGGACTTCACGAAGAGGTGATGTGGAGTACCTTCACGTGGGTATTAATGGAATGCATCCAAGCAAAGCAAAGTGGATAGATATTGGGAAAGTGAGGGAGCAATACCCTCACCTATTTTCTAAGTGATTTAACTTTTGGTGGTACAAAATCTTCCAGTGGGGAGGATTGATCTAGGAGAATATAAAATAGCTCAAAATTAAAAGGTCTTAAAAATCAATGCAAAGGTCTCCATGACGAAGAGCTCGAAAACATCTTTCTGACACTGCTAGAACAGGCTCAAACAAACTTCGTATGAGAAAGATATCTCATTCCAAAGTTTTTGTAAAACGGGACAAAAAGAATAATAGAGGTGACATGTGTCAGTCCCATAGGAGGACATGTGGTATTTTTACAAAGTGACATGTGTTAGTCCCACAGTAGGACACGTGGAAGCCATAGAAAGTGACATGTGGCAAGTTGAGCAGTGGACACGTGCCAGAGGCATGACGTGGAAGACAGGTGGCATCCAACATGGCAAACAACTAGAAGTTGAAGTGGAATTTGAGTTGGTTGGTGACATGGTATCATCATGACATGGACCAATTATAGGTTGCCACTTAGCAGCCTCTGATTGGCCAAGAAGGTTCTATACCCAAATTGGCAAATGGGTGGTCAGTTGGGATTGAACCCTGACCTCCGAGCAAAGGGTACAATAACTTAACCAACAAGACAATGGTGGGACTTGGAAAGTATCGTCGAACCATTATAGATAATGTCATTGCAAATGGATATTCCAAATAGTGGAGACCCATGGGCTCAACCCTGGGTCGACCACCATCTAACAGTATCAACATTGTCTGCTAGCCAATGTTCCCAATCTATGTTGCTTGGTGGAACCTCCAACCCAATCGATTTTGATTTTGACTATTTTGGTATGTATAAAAATCATAACACTCGTGGGTTCGACTCCGGGTCAACTAGGCATCAAAGTTTTATAACCAATTCGACTACCAATGTGTCAGGGAAATCACTTTGGTCATAAATGCGAGAGAAAATATTTTTAGTTTTGCATTCCTTTTGTAATGTTGATATCTATGAGTTCTTGTAGCCCTCTTATGGGATTGTAAAGAGGAGAGGGGTAATTCCAAAGGATTTTGGAGGCCATTGTGTTGTAGAAAAGCAAAAGACATGTTATTGAGATTGAATATATTGATGTGATTTTATCATTTGCATCATAATTGAAGAGGCCACTCCATTGAAAGAGGACCTAGAGATGTAGCCCAAACTAGGTGAACTATGTCATCAATCTCTTTGTTTCATTCTTATTTATCTATTGCTTATTATTTATGTTCATAGTCTCTTTAAGTATTTTAATTGTCTTGGTTTTCATGCTCTTTAAGAAATAAATTCATTCATTAAATAATTAAAAGATCCAGATCAACCATGACCTAGACCTGGACCTAGACCAAGACCTGGACCTACACCATTACCATGACCTATACCATGACATAGACCATGACCTAGACTGTGGAAAGATAAGGCATGACAAGGAAAGGCATGGCAAGGAAATGTCTAGGTGTAGGTCTAGGTCTAGGTATGGCAATGCAAGGCAAGGAAATGCAAGGAAAGGCAAGGCAAGGCATGACAAGGCCAAGCAAGGCTAGACTTGGGAAGGTAAGGAAAGGTCTAGGTCTAAGTCTAAGTCTACATTATATATTTTGTTATAAAATTTATTGAGTGGAAAGATTAGTTTTTATTTCTTTGATTTTAAATAAGGCCTTGAAGTTATGTTTTTTTCCATGCAATCCAAAATAAATTGTGGATCAGTATTATAATGAGACTACACCATAAGGATGGAACATAAACCTATTTAGTGAAATCCCTTTCTATGTAAATCCTATTAATTATGATAATCCATATTTCACAACTATGAAGATACCTAAGATATATGAATAAAGAGAGCTTATGTAATGACATTGAAATTATCATGCAAGTATTTTTATCTAAGATATATGGGATAACAAGTTGTAGAATTACATGCTTAATGAATCCTTTGATTATAATTTTTAGGTATTAAACTTGTTCATTTCGTATAAGCATTATTTTTCTTAAGCAAAATAAAAGGTATGATACATGAATGCCATTATTTTTTTATTAAATTAACTTGAAAACAAATTTATTAGAAGTTAATTGACTTTGGAAATAATTTAATGGTGTTTATGATTATAGAGACAAATTTATTGTGGGTGACTCAAAGAAAAAAAAATTCTCTATAACAATGAAAAGAACTATATTTTTACAAACAATTAGTTTTATGAATATCATAATGAAAGTACCTTTTAGATGAATTTTGGTTAGGCAAGGCAATGCAAGGCATGGCATGGCATGGCATGGCAAGGCAAGGCATGGAATGGCATGGAAAGAAAAGGTATGGAATGGAAAGTAAGGCAAGGCAAGGCATGGAATTACAAGGAAAGGCATGGAATGGTATGGAAAGGCAATGCAAGGCATGGCATGACAAGGTAAGACAAGGCAAGGCATGGCATGGAAAGGAAAGGAAATGCAAGGGATGGCATGGAATGGCATGAATAGGAAATGAATGGCATGGTATGGAATGGAATGATATGGAAAGGAAAGGCATGGCATGAAAAGGAAAGGCATGGCATGGAAAGGCAAGGTATGACATGGCAATAAAAGGCATGGAATGGCATGGCATGACAATGCAAGGCATGGCATGAAATGGCATGGAAATTCAAGGAAAGGCAAGGCAAGACATGGCATGGAAATTAAAGGCAAGGCAAGACATGGCATGGAAAGGAAACACATGGCATGGAATGGCAAGGCAAGGCATGGCATGGCATGGCATGGAAAGGCAAGACGTGGCATGGCATGGCATGGCAAGGAAAGGAAAGGAAAGGCATGGCATGGCAAGGAAACAAAATGCAAGGCATGGCATGGAAAGGAAAGGAATGGCATGGAAAGGCAAGGAAAGGCATGGCATGGAAAGGAAAGGCATGGAAAGGAAAGGCATGGCATGGCAAGGAAAGGCAAGGCATGGCATGGCAAGGAAATGCATGGCGTGGCATGGCATGACGTGGCATGGCATGATGTGGCATGGCATGACGTCGCATGGAATGATGTGGCATGGAAAGGCAATGCAATGAAAGGCATAACATGACATGGCATGACAAGGAAAGGCATGAGATGGCATGGCAAGGAAAGGCATGCCATGGAAAGGAAAGGAGAGGTATGGCAAGCTATGTCATGGCTATTGAATTTTCTAATTCTCGGATATGATAGTTATTGTTTTATAATTTCAATGTAAAATTTCCTTTCATTCCATAGTTATCATAGAATAATTATACACTGAAAATATCAACTATTAAAATGCAACAGAAATAACAAGATATAGAAATATTAACCATGCACAGTAGACACAAGAACACAAGAATTTATCCCGGAAAACCCAACCTTGGGAGAAAACCTAACAACCTTTCTTATAGAAGAATCAATTTAAGAGTTTACAAGTTTATCACCATCAAAATAGACCAAGAGATATCAAAGAGTCACCTCCCAAGCATAGTGAAACTCCCAAGAGGTAGTGCACAATATAGAATACCAAGAACTTCAAGTTGCAACGAATTTTACCCTAGATAATACCTCCTTGAAACTTGCACCTTCTTTCTTGAGTGAGAGATGAGTGAGTGAGTGTGTCAAATGAAATGAAATGAACCTTTATTTGTATTTGTCAAGTCACCTGTCTTTTCCATGTGGGGACGACTTCTCTTCTTGTGTCTTCAATTTTACTTTATTGTTTTCTTCTATCTTTTACTTGTGGAGGTCGACTTCTCTTCTTGGGTCTTCAATTGATTCTTGGGGATTATTTAATGGTCATGTGGGAATCATCTTGTCTTCTTGACACTTATTATTTTCTAGAAAGGTTTTCCTTGAGCCTAGTTGATGTAATATTCTTTGGCATGCACCTAGTTGATGTGTTCATTTCCCACATAGCACCTCGAGTCTTTGTCAGTCCTTGTCAAGTCACGTGATCAAGGATAGAGACTACACCTAGGCCATTTTTCTTAGCCAAGTCATATGGCCATCTGAGGAGAATGTCTACTTGATGTTAATACATGGAGAACATCAATGCCTTGGGTCATTCTCCTTATCCAAGTCACATGTCCATCTAAGGATAATGTCTTCCCAATGCATATGTTCCTTGAGTCTTTTTCGATCCTTGTCAAGTCACATGATCAAGGATAAATACTATTCCTAGGAAATTCTCCTTAGCCAAGTCACATGGCCAATATGAGGAGAATCTCTACATGATGCTTCCCAAAACATCAGCAATGGCAAGGTAAGGCATGGAAAGGCACAAAATGGCAAGGCAATGCATGGCATGCCATGCCATGGAAAGGCATGGCATGGAAAGGCAAGGCATGGAAAGGCAAGGCATGGCATGGAATCTTGCACATTGATCCATGGAGTTGGCTACCTTGGAATTCACACATGTGGAGTGGTTGCATGCATGCACATTCTTGGAGGGAACATTCCATGTGGACACTTGGAATTTGAATTGGTTTGATGCCTATTGTTGGTGGTGTGTCCCCTTCATGAGCATTATTTGGTGCATACTACTACTATTTTTGGATGAGGGCAATTGCTTTGGAGAGGCTAATTTCCACGTGTTGTAACATGGTCAACCATGTTTTGAGGAGAGATGTAACTGATTCATTATTATTATATTTATTTTACTTGTTATGGAGTTAGTTAGGAAATAATAATATTTTATTGTATAAGAGAAGAGACTCGCTATATAAATAAGAGTTCTCTCTCTCCATTGTAAAGGGTGGAGAATTTGGGTATTTAGGATCTCTCCTCTTGGGATACATTGTAGAACATTTTGGCAAGCTTAATGGGAAATTTGTGGTATGTTTTCATTTGATGTGAGGATTTACTCTGCACTCATATTTTATGTGTTGATTTTGTATTAAGAAACCCTTATAACATGTTGTGATTTCCCATTATAATGAACCATGTTTCATTTTGGATAGAGTAATTTGAGGTTTCAACCCTCTTATTTTTGTTGTGATTATGTTAGAATAGATTTATTTAAATCCATTTAAATTAGATTTATTTCTTGCAATTTTATATATAAAAAAACAATGGAAATTGAAACACTTTGAAACTCATACATTCATCAACATAAAATGCAGAAACAATTAGATTCATAAAAAATGTTCCATGAAATGTGTGTGCATGCACGCATGTGTGTGTGTGTGTGTGTGTGTGTGTGTGTTAAACATCATCTAAATTATACATTTTTACAAAATGGCCCAATCATGCCCAATATACGAAACAGTAGCAAATTCCCTAACATAAAAAACAACCATATGGTAGCCTAGATCCAAAATGGCAATCATTGGTCACCCATTGACCACTGCCACCCTCGCCACCCTAAAGAGCATCCTGGAAATCGATCTTTATTTTCTTGCTCAAAGAAGCACCTTGAGTGGTTTTGTTTCTAGGCATGGTTCGTCACTCCAGAGACAGCACAAAGAAAAAACATTGTTATAAGTATTTTTCCACAATGAATTAAAATACTTACAAAATGATACTTTATAATTCAACATAAGATAACTCACCGCAGATGGTATTAACGATCGTGAGGGTGTTACCCTCCTTTGTGACCCTAATATATTTGTGATGACACCATGTGTTAGTTACAAGGATCAAATCATGAAATTTAAACAAATATGCATAAAATCAGTTCCATTCATGATACACAAAAATTGATCATCAACACATTATCTCATCATGAATATATTGGGCATCGACAGAGAGTCACTGGCAGGTGGAGCCCTCAGCTATACAGCCTACTCTGAGGCAACATCTATTGTGGAAGCCTCGGTTGATTGTTAGGAAAAGAGGAACACTTCCACGCTAAACCTAGTAGAAGAGAGGAAGAAATATTTAAACAAGAAAGTAAATGACAAAGAAAACACACAATACATAGAGATTTTACCCTAGAAACCCAACCGGGAAAACCAACGTTCCTTGAGTGTTCTACTCTCTTGTTTTCTTATTCATTCAGAATAAAAGGTTACATGTCTAACCTTGGTCCACACCTAAGACACAATCGACATCATACCTTCTTGCTTTACACAAGAACAAGCATGTAGCCAATTTGGCTTACATCTACATGATCAACAACCTTTATGATTATTGATTAGCTATTCATTATCCTTTACAACATTACAACATGCCTTCTTATAGTATTTACAGTGGGAAAAACCCTAAATAAAAGGCACCCAAAGACAGTTACAGATCCACGTAGATCATTTGGATACAAATACTATGAATCTTAGGATTCTTTTACAATCGACTACCAATTCAAATTACCAGTCGACTACTAGTCGACCTTCATTCAGTCTTTAGTCGGTTGCCACACGCCCACATGTCGACCTCTTGTCGGTTGAATTCTAAGAATTGTTTTTGATGTATTCAAATTTGACTCTACCTGGTCGAGCCACCTCGACCATCGACTTGTTGTTGATGTCTTCGAATTCAACTTTACCCGATCGAACCACCTTGACCATCGACTTGTTGTCGATTCCTTCAATTTCAATTGTTAGTCGATCCACCTCGAACAGAATTTCACTGCAAAAAATATAACAACCCAACATTCTCCCACTTGTTGTTTTCTTTGTTGAAACCGGGAGATATTTGAACTCTCATTCATAGACCCAAGACATCAATGCCCATCACCTCTCTGCACCAAGAGAACTTCACAGCACTCATAGACTTGGTCAAAGAGTCTGCTATGTTTTCCAACGTGTCTACTTTCTCCAGCAGCACCTTGTTTTTTCCCCCATGTCTCTCACGAAATGGTATTGTACATCAATGTGCTTAGTCTTAGAATGGTAAGTTGGGGTTCTTTGTCAGGTATATTGCGCTTTGACTTTTGAAACTTATCTTCATATCTATCTTCTCAAACCCGATTCTTGAACACATCCTTTTTAGCTAGACTACTTCTTTACTTCCATGAGTGGCTACCATGTATTTAGCTTATGTTGTTGACAAAGCTACAACCGCTTGTCTCTTACTCATCTAGTTGATTTCTCGACTGAACATATTGAACAAATATCCACTGCTTGACCTCTGTCTATCCATATATCCATCCCAATCGATGTCAACAAAGCCATGTACATGTAATTCATTGTCACCTCCAAGTTTTTCTTGGTATCATATAGCATAATATTGTGTGCCACACAAATACATGAATACTCTCTTGACACCTATCCAGTGCTCCTTCCTAGGTGTCGACATGTATCTACTCAAAAATCCCACTACATGGGCAATGTCTGGTCGAGTGCATACCATCGCATACATTAGACTGTCAACAACACATGCATAGGGAACACGTGCCCTGTCCTCTACTTCCTCCTATGTCCATGGACATTGTTTAGTAGTTAGTCTTTCTCCCACGGTAATTGGCACCTTCACAGTTTTTCAATCTTCCATGTTGAAACGTTTCAAAAAAATTTCCATATACTTTGTATGGTTCAACCAGAGCTTTCTAGTTTCTCGATCTCTCTTGATCTCCATTCCTAGAATGAAGTTCATTGCACCAATATCCTTCATGTTGAACTTGGAGGATAGTTGTTTCTTCACCTCCTTTATTGCAATCATGTTCTTTCCAATCAACAACATGTCGTCGACATACAATGCTACATATATGAAATGTCCACCTTCTTCTTTGGAATATATATAGTGATCAACTTTTCTTCTCACAAACCCCAAACTAAGGATGTATGTGTTGAAATTTTGGTACCACATCCTTGGTGATTGATTTAGACCATAAAGGGATCTTTTCAGTCTGCACACCAAATATTTATTTCCCTTTACTACAAATCCTTCAGGATGTTTCATGTAGATTTATTCTTCCATGTCCCCGTGTAGGAACATTGTATTTACATCCATCTATTTTATTTCTAGATCAAATGTTGTAGCTAGATACGTTAGTACTCTAATGAAATTTAATTTTGCAATAGGGGAAAAAATCTCATCGAAGTTGACTCCTTCGACTTGGGAATATCCCTTCGCTACCAGTAGAGATTTGAATTTATCGACTTGACCTATTGCGTTCATCTTCTTCTTGAATACCCATTTTATACCGACAGGATTTCTTCTACTAGGTAATTTGACTAAGTCCCACATCTCATTCTTGTGCAAGGATTCCATCTCTTCGACCATTGCGTCCTTCCATATTTTTCCCTCTTCTGAGTCAACTTCCTCCCCAACAGACTTGGGCTCATCATCGGTGGCAGTTAAAATGAATGTGGAATAGAAGTTGGGAGGAATATACCTTTCGACTGGTTTTCTTACTCGTTATGACCTCCTTACGACCGGGGTTGTTTTTTCAACCTCTTCTTCTAATTCAGTCGACTCATTTGAATCATCTTCTTCATTCCTCAGTTCAAACTGCACCTTCTCTGGATTATTCTTTGTTTAAACAATTTCTTAAGGATCATACTTACTTCCAACTTCTATGAATACCACATCTCGATTGTACACTATTTTCCTTGATACAAGATACCAGAGCTTATATCCTTTCATTCCTTCTTTGTATCCAATGAAAATACGTTTGACTTCCTTCATGTCCAGATTGATCCTCTTTTCCTTGGGAACATTCACAAATGCATCATAGCCAAATACTTTGAGATGTGAAACCGAAGGATTCTTACTATACCATACCTCATGTGGAGTTGTGTCAACTAGCGCCGACAAAGGAGACATATTCACTAGATATTTTGCAGTGTCAACTGCCTCCACCCAAAATTCTTGTGTGAGCCCAGCACCACTGAGCATGCTCCTTGCCTTGTCCATCAATGTTTTTTTTAATTCTCTCAACAAATCCATTTTGTTGTGGGGTATATGATGTGGTATTTTGTCGTGCTATGCCACACTACTTGCAAAACTGATCAAATTCTTTTCCACATAATTCACCACCATTTTCAGTTCTCAACATCTTAATTTTCTTATCTGTCTGGTTTTCTATAACAGATTTAAACTCTTTGAATTTCTTGAAAAAATATGATTTCTTCCTCAGGAAATATATCCATGTCTTCCTAGAAAAATCATCTTTGAATGAGACATAATACAGGGATCCACCAAGTGAAGGAACTGAAGTAGGTCCAAACACATCATTATGAACCAACTATAGAATCCCCATTTCCCTTTTTGATCCAGATGAGAACCTCACTTGACTTTGTTTTCCATATAAACAATGTTCACAAAATTCGACTTCTAAATTACATTCAAGAAAATATTCAACCATACCTTTTTTTATGCATAGCTCAAAGTCCTTTTTCTCCAATATGTCCCATCCTCTCGTGCCATAGCATGGTCGGGTCGACTTTACGATGACTTGTCAATTTAGTTTGAATCAACTCATCCCGATTGGAGTCGAATTCGAGTCGACTTCAAGAACAGCGATGTTGTTGCATCCATTTGAGTTGACACTCCCTAATAACTTGTATAGGGTTCCAATCCAAACTCCTTTCATTAAGACCATCGCACCTATGACCATCTTGCAAAAATCCTTTTTAAATAGAGTGTGCACCCCTGCATCACTCATCTTGCTAGCAGATATCAGGTTTCTTTCCAAACCCAGAATGTGTAGCACACCTGGAAGGGTTCTACTCCTCCCATCCTACAGTATCAATTGAACTCTTCCTCATCCGACAATTTTGGTTGTCGAGTCTTCCCCCAAGAACGCATCTACTCCTTCATATTGTTCATATTCGCAGAACCATTCTCTATGTGGTGTCATATGATAGGATGCTCTTGAGTCAACCAACCAAACATCTTGATCCAACTGTGTACCGGTCGATTCCAGGTACATATTGCCTCCCTTATCTGGATTTTTCCTTCTCTTAGTCGACTACTTCTCGTCGGATCTTGTACTGACTTCCATTTCCTTCGACTTACATTCCCTTTTGTAATTCCCAGCTTTACCAATTTTCCATCATCTTCTCGTTGAATGAATAGGGGATTTATATCTACCCTTCGACTTAGACTTTCTACCAGAGAATTTGCCTTTATCTCTATCAATTGGTCTACCTCTCACCACTAATGCATCTTTGGTCGATCCTTCCATGTTATTCCTTCTCATTTCTTCTGATAGTAGAGATGCAACCATATCTTAAAGCATTAATGTGGTTGTATTACTCCCTATATCCACGACTAAGCTATCCCAAAGTACAGAAAATAACATAATAGGCTAATACATTTCTCCTCCTCGGTGATATAAATATCCACAGAAGATAACTGGTTTATAATGGTATTAAACGCATTTAAATTCTCAGTCATTAAAATTCCCTCACTCATCCTCAGAAGATACAGTTTATTTATGAAAAACAACTTGTTTACCAGGGATTTCGACTAGTACAAGCTTCCCAAAATGTCCCGTAGTTTCTTGGCCAAATCTTCACTTGAGACATTTAGCAGTATCGAATCTGCAAGGCAAAGTCGAATCATACTCCTTTCCCTTCTCTCAATTTTCTCCCATTCTTCTGTCGACATACTTGTCGGCATGGTACCTAAACAAAATGTTGTCCATTGTTCTCGATCTACAAGGAGATCTTCAATTTTAAGCTTCCAAAGCTCAAAATTATGGCTATTGAATTTTTCAATCTGTATTCTCAAGTTGCTCTCAATTATTTGAAACAATCTTTAAAGATTTCTTACTTACCACTCTTAATAAACCTAGGGTTTAGCTCAGATCCAAGGTTTTTAAACCAAGCTCTGATACCACATGTTATTAAACTTAGATCTGATACCACATGTTAGTAAATGAGGAACACTTCCACACTAAACCTAGCAGAAGAGAGGAAGAAAGATTTAAACAAGAAAGTAAATGATAAAGAAAACACACAGTACACAGAGATTTTACCCTGGAAACCCAACTAGGAAAACCAACATTCCTTAAGTGTTTTGATCTCTTTTTGTCTTATTCATTCAGAATAAAAGGTTACATGCCTAACCTTGGTCCACACCTAAGACACAATCGACATCATACCTTCTTTATTTACACAAGAACAACCTTGTAGCTAATTTGGCTTACATCTTCATGACCATCAAACTCTACAATTATTGATCAACTATTCATTATCCCTTATAGAATTATAACATGCCTTCTTTATAGGATTTACAGTAGTAAAAACCCTAAACAGATCCACGTAGATCATTGTCTACAAATCACATGAATCCCAGGATTTTGTTACAGTCAGATTACCAGTTGGCCTTCATTTGGTCTTCAGTTGGTTTCCACATGCCCGCTTATCGACCTCATGTCGATTTCCCTCTTTGACTTGTTGTCGATGTCTTCGACTTTGAATTTACCCAGTTGAACCACCTTGACCTTTGAATTGATGTCACTGTCTTTGACTTCAACTTTACCTAGTCGAAACACCTCGACCTTCGACTTGTTGTTGATTCCTTCAACTTCGATTGCCAATCAATCCACCTTGACTAGACTTTCACTGCAAAGAATATAACAACCCAACGATGGCGTAGATGGAAATGGTGGTGGGGGTGGGTGGCATATGGGTGCATTTAATGTGGATGGATGCGATGGAATATGTGGTGTAGATGGGTGTCTTGTGAGTGCATCCATTGCAGATGCATGGAATAAGAAATATGGTGGGGGTGGGAAGCGATGAACCTCTGCAGGCTATACAAGTGATGGAATAATGCTTGGCTTGGAAATAGGTAACCCAAAATCTGTGGTCGGATTCCCAAGGACTAGAATATTACTATAAATGGTGAAAATATCAGCATCCTACATACATATTAATAATATTGTTATTATTACCAAATAGTAAAATTCAACAACATAAAGACAACAAATTTGAGATTTAAATGAGATTTAACTCAACACGTGATACCTATGAAGCACGGGACTTGTCCATCCTATGTGGACATTGCTCGGAACCACCTGGTCCCACAACCTATAGAAACACAAAAACATTATAAATTTGAGGATGACAGAAAATAAATAAATCAATATTGTAAATTTATCAAATGTGAGACATACATGTGTATGCAGAACACTGAATGAGCATGTTGTTGTTGGTTATTGAGCCTAATTATCTCCCTGATTCAGAGGTCTTTATTTTCATCTGTGTTTATACCCCATGAAGACTTTACACCCTGGAAGAATGTACACTCCTCCACGCGAGGGAGTGCAGAGGGGGGTTACCCCCTCTACGGGGTTCGGGGGCAAGCGGGCCCCTGGCAGGGGTTCGGGGGTGAAGTCCCTGAAGGAAAAATTGCCTTGTAAATGTGCATTGTAATTTCATTGTAAATATGGACCGTTCATTATAAGGTCGCAGATCTGACAGTAGAAGTTATGTTAGGGTTTTTTTCCCTAGAAGGAAACCCTCTTTTACGAGGTAAATGTATTGCGGCTATGTATGGTTGTGAATATTTTATTCTGAGTGAGGATACTATGAGAGAAAGAAGAGGAAGTTATAGCGGGTGTGTTATAGGTTTTATCCCTTCATTTGTTGGATAATAATAAAGGAAGGACCTGGGAATTTCTCTGGTGGATGTAGCCCACACTAGGTGAACCACATATATCTATGTCTCTATTGCATTGTGTATCTTCTGTGTTTTATTTCTGCATTTGTTTTATTTTATTGCTCCGCAATCATGTTTTTCTAACAGTTGCCTCCACCGTTGCATCGATGATGGAGACAGAAATTGATGCATCTATTGGCGTAGAGGGTATGTTATATGGGTGTAGCAACTGCAAAACATCATACTATAAAATATCAAAATAAATACACATGATACTATATAAATGTATATAAATGAAGAACATATAGATGGTTAAGATACTAACCTCCTCCATGAATCTCTGGTGTCCACCAACCTCGATAGGACCATAAAAAGTATGACCACAACTCGATCATATGTGAGGCTCACATGAACGAATTCTCTTTCCATGTGCCCTTTCCTCGTTGCACTATACTCTAGGAGTTGAAGGTTCGACTCCTTTGTCAATGTCACTAGCATGCACCTCCTCCCGAGATAGTGCAACAAAACTACCATGATGCACTAGACTTCGAGTCAAGGATGATAGAGCTACATGTACCTGTTGCAATCCCTCTACAATGGGAGGATGTTGGGCAGGGAGTTAGACCTTCGCCTAGGGGGACAAGGACCTAACATGGGATCATTCCTTGCACACTCTCAATCATGTACAGACCCTCAACCCACCCCCTGGAAGTCACCAATGTCGAAGTAGTTCACATGGTGACCCAGAATAAATTATTCCCATAGTTTTCTCAAAAAATATAAAGGCACCTCCATGTTATTGCAGAGAGGTTTATCAAATACAATGAACCACCTATCCATCTAGTTATCATTAAACTATGGGTGTATACACTAGTGAATACAAATGTGTTTCATGTTGATAGGTGGTTGTTTTCCAGTTCGAGGATCAATAAAAAGAGACATCAAAGATTGTTTTGAAATTCCCAAGTCTCTAACTTGGTTTCTATCCAGTCCAATCCTGTAAAACTTGAACATTCTAGCCCTATATTCATAAATAGAAGTTAATTTCCATTGGGAACTTACAATGGACCTCACAATGACGTCCAATGAAGTGGACAAGGACTCTCTGTTAGGTTCTCTTGTCACCCTTAATTCATTTAAAAGTGTTCTCAATGTGGCCAACCCCTCATCAATATGTGTTTATGTTGGGTGATTGTATGGGGTTGTGGTTTTCCTCGCCTTGGTCTACTTTTGGGTGATTTAGATTGTCTTTGGGTTCCATGTTAATAATATATGTTGCAATTTAATAAGTGCACTTATGACAAAGGTATTACAAACAACAATTTCATTTAAGGATACTAGAGGAAAGAAAGATTAGAAACAACCCATGACTGTAGAGTATGATGCAATGATGAAGAACCAAACATGGGAGCTTGTGTCATGTCCTAAATGAATAAATGTTATAGGGTTCCAAATGGGTTTATAAGACAAAATTTAATTCAAATGGGGCCATAAAGAAATTCAAATAAAAAATAAATATGATTCAAATAATTATTTATCTTGCTTCAAGTCTTAATTGGCATATTCAGCAAATATATGTTAAGAATACATTGTTCATTGGGAATATCCATGAATAAATATATATGGCCCATTACCCTAGTTTAGTGGATAAAAAACATCCTCAATTTTTTTACATGTTGAAGAAAATATAATTTTCATGCTAATATAAAAAATCAAGCATACCTAGCTTGAGTTGGTGGCAAGATCATGTACTCTGCTCCTCCTTTACTCCTCTTCACTTGCTCAATCAAAGAAAAATGTGAGGTGCGGTGTGCAAATGATCACAAATCACACCCATGGTCCCTTAAAATAGGGCACGGAAGGAACGTGTGTGTGTTCCTAGGAACTTGAACACATTCCTGCCAACTTTCCTATGTAGCACACTGAGTAGAGGTTTTTTCTTTTCCGAACCTCTAACTTTAGGAACGCATGCGCATTCCTAGGATCATGGACACGTTCCTCCGAGTGTGTGTTCTTGCTCACCCCCTTGCCATTTTTTCATCCACCAACTTTGTGCACTCACCGGAAGGAATTTTCAATCTAGCTCAAGCAAAATTTCCAAAGACATCCTCCATATGAAAAGAAGACTAGAAGAAAGCAAAGTAGATAGGATTGGAAGGAAAAGAAAAAATTCAATGAGAGGCATATATAGACAAATTAAAATGGTGATATTTTCATAAAAGATATAGTAGATGAGCTTGTCTGGTCTAAGAATATTGTACCAAGGGCCTACGCTCCAAAATTAGGCTATAAAGCAATGTACACTATGAACAGAGCTAAATAATCTCAATGGTGATAGAAGGGAATTGGAGAATTAGAGTTCCTTTAAAGGTTAAAAACTTCACATGTTTGGCAATAAAAAATAAAGCTCTTACATGGGAATTTTGTTAGACAAAGATTAAATCTAGCCCTTGTAGATGCATGGAAAAGATAAGACACTTCCTAATTTTATGTTCCTAAGCAAATAAGTATAGATTAAAATGGAATTTTTAACATGGATAAAAGAAAATTGGCAAGGAAACTCTATTGAAGAATGTCTCAAACATTGGATGCAAAATAAAAAATTCAGAGTATTCAAAGGGATACATTTAATTACTTTATTGGGCATTTGGTCATTTGACAATGCAAGGACTTTTTAGAATAAGAATATCCTTCCCAACCAATGTGCCTCCCAAGCTAAATCCATTTTTCATAATTTAAGTGTGTTTCAATCCTCTATGCCAAAATAGTTGTTGCATGCTCTTGTTAACAAATGTGAAGCTTGGGGGTACTTTGACAGAGAAAGACAAGGTAAACCTAAAAAGGAGCTAGTGGTATTGTTTTCCTTAAAGATACCCATAAAGTCAAATTCAAGGATGGCCTATGGGAAGGCACAAACAATTTTATGGAACTACTTCCTCCAAAAATTATCTTAAGATCAGATGCATAACAATGATTATCAAAAATTTAGGTGTTTGGTGATCCAACTACATTAATTAATTAATTAGATGAATTGTAAAAGAAAAATGGAAAATCTAATATTGAGCTCTATATTTGATGAATTAAAATCCTCATTATTAGTTTTTAATACTATTTTCTTTGAACACATTTATAGAGAATTTGATAGGTTTCTTTGTGTAAGGAAGGACTAGAGTGGTCTAATGGTACACGGTAGTGGCTAGAAATCAAGACTGTGAAGATTGTGCTTGAATCTTTAAGGGATTTGAACTTCTATTGTAGTCATAATTAGTTGCTAGAACTTTTACGTTTAAAGAATTTGTATAAAAAATATGTATACTATTTTGAATTTGTATAAGAAATATGTATGCTATTTTGTCTTGTGTATAGTGAAATTTGTTATGAGATGTTTTTTATTAATATCTAGATAGAATTTTATGGTTTCAAGACAATATATAAAGGGACAAGAATCATTTTTTGATCATATCCTATGAGAAATTTGAGAGACTCTAAGGGTTAGTACTTAAATCATATTCAATTTGTATCTTTCTTTTTAGAAATATATCATATTTTTATTGTTTTTAGGTAAAACGATAATTGTATCTAGACCCATAAGATGCTCATACATTTAGAATTGTCTCAAGTTAAACAATAACATTAAATGTATTTAGAAAAAGACAAATAAGATGCTCTTACACCTAGAGAGAAAAAGATGTTTTCTTAATCAATAACATTAATAACATGTAAAAAAGTAAGATACTCTCGTTTGCAATTAAACAAATATTCTTACATGCTTAAATAACAACATTAATTGTAGTTATAGAAATAAGATTCTCTTATAACATAGTGAAAAAGATGTCCACTTAAACAATCACATTATTTGCATATAGAATAGAAAAATATTTTAATTTACACTAAATCAAATTTCTTGAAAAATATTCTTACATATATAATGTAAAAGATATATATATTTAAATAATAATATTAATTATATTTAAATAAATAAAATTCTTTATAGTTGAAACATAAAACCAAACAATAATATTAATTACATTTAGTAAAAATTTAGTAAAATAAAATGGTCTTATATTTATTCTAAAAAATTATTTACATTTAAATAATAACATTTATCTTATTTAAATAAATAAAATGATTTGCATTTAAAATTATTTAGAATTAAACCATAATACTAATTACATTTAGAAGAAGACTAATAAAATGTTCTTACACTTATAGAGTGAAAGAGATGTCTATTTAAATGCATGTTAAAAAGTAAAATACTCATAGTTTTTTTTGAATGATGAGGTGAAAGAGATGTTTAGACAACAATAATTTGCATTCAAAATATATTCTTACATCTCGTATGAAAAGAGTATCTTATATCTGGAATGAAAGAAATGTTTATATTTATTTTAATAACTTTTTTGAAAAATTTTATATATATATATATATATATATATATATATATTAATTCAATTTTATGAATAAATAACAGAAAGGCGCTAGCATTATTAAGTTCCAAATATATAAAGCCGAGATCTCTCGATATGTTCCCAGCAAAAAGAGATTTGATTAAGATGGAAGAATAATGGTAATCAAAGCTCTTTATAATTATATGTTATATACTAGCACAGCACAACCATTTGACCTGTGGCTGATGAACACCCAGAGGCAATAACATTTTGTTGTTTGTCATTTTGCCATCTGTCATAGTTTATAATAGTTTATATATAGTTTATAATAGTTTATACATGACAAATAGGTTAATCAGGTTAATGAATAATTTGTATTAATTAGTAATTAAAGGTAGATTACAAAGTGACATGAGTTAGAGTTATCTGTGTTAATTCTAACACGAAGAATATTCTTCTATCATTAAATCTCTCACACATATTTCATATTTTTCATTAAAAACTGATTAACCTAAAAGTTTTCATTCCATATTTTTAATTAAAAAACTGGTTATTCTAGAAGTTTTCATTAAGTATAAGTCTATGGGAGGAAGAGCCTCTTTCTCTGTCTTTCTATTTATATTCAGACAACTGATCCCTACTTCCAAGAGTTCAGCTCGTCCTCTGAGTAATGCTCAGAGACTCGCTCTAACCCAATTGCATACAGAGAATTTTAAGGCTGCTGCTATCAATCTCAAGCTGACTCCTACCCATCCGGAAGGAACCTGCATGATGATTCCTGAATACCCATGGTGTGTATGCGTTGCCCATTGACGTTACCAGATCGAAACCTACTAGCTACCGCCACGGATCTGCAACAACATTCTCAATACTATCCTGTGTTCAGTGGAAGCAAATATGAATAAACATCATTCTCAGTGTTCTCCAGTATCCAGTGGAAGAAAGAGATCAATGAGCAGCATTAGTATTTTATCTAGTAACATCAGTGGACAATACATGCTCACTGGCCCTATTCAAGAATCATGGTGGTTACTTAGGACAAGAGGCAGCTCAGCTGGGGACTGATAGCATCAACTTCAATATCTCTGTAATTAAATCACTTTCTTGCTCGGCCTATGGAACGAGGGCATCAGGCAGATTGATCGCTACAGAGACTATCGCTGGTCATAATCACTGTATGTATTCATATATTCCATGTTTCCTCCTTCCTCTATTTGCAGAGACTACATATATTCCATGTTTCCTCCTTCCTCTATTTGCAGAGACTATCTTATATGCCGTAGATAAGATAACGCCATGGAGGCAAATATGGGTGCTTTGACAACTAGAAAGTGTTGCAGGTCATATATCTCCATACACAGATAAGTAGAGGTAGCATGCATGGGTTATTTTTTGTTTTGGTTGTTTTTGTTGGGACAGTTGTGTCATACGCTTTGTAGTTGTGCAGGGAATGGTTATCTCGATAAAGGATGAGCAGCAGTAGGGAGTAAATGTTGAGTGGGAGGCAATAAATGTTGTGTAGTAGGAATTGGTCAATTAATTGTTAGTGATTTCCAACATGTAGAATTGGAAAACCATAAATAGTTTATAATTTTATTATTCTTATTTACGCTATAGAAATTTATGCTACACTTGTTGAGAGCATGGAGACTATATAATGTATTGTAACCATTTGTTAGTTGAGCTTGCTTTGGAGTGTGAAGTTTTTCTCCCACTAGAGTTTTTCCTCAAAAATCATATTGTTAAATTATTGTATGTTTTAGTGTTAGTTAATTAGTGCAATTGTGTTTATTTAGATTTCTACATATTCTTCTCTCATTGATTAGTGTAAGAAAACATATTTCACACCTATGTTTCCTTTCATTTGATATCAAAGCTTGATCATTGTGTTTATTTAGATTTCTACATATTCTTTTCTCATTGATTAGTGTAAGAAAACATATTTCACACCTATGTTTCCTTTCATTTGGTATCAAAGCTTGATAAGTTCATAAGATTAGACTTTATATATGCATATAAAGCCTATTATCTAGAATATGAATATTAATTAGCAAAATTTGATGATGAAACATTTTTTTCTTGTTCTATAAATAGTAGCTCACATTATACATATATCCATTCAATTCCAAGCTTCCTCTAGGATTCACAACTATTGATACGGTTGAATCACTTACACATTAAGATTGATAAGAAAAATTTACAATGCAAAGATTGAATCACTTACACATTATGATTGATAAGGAAAATTTACATCTAAAGACCTTTCTTTCCATAGTGCATTTGTTAGCTATTTCATGGTTCAGTTTTAGTTAGTCTATTAATAAAAATCACCTTTCTTTCCACAATGCATTTGTTAGCTATTTCATGGTTCAGTTTTAACTAGTCTATTAATAAAAATCAGCCATTTTGTTTTCCAAATGCTTTGATTTTTATTTTTTTTAATTTTCATCTTTTTTTTTAAATCAAGAGAGAAAAGGTTATACTAGATTTACTTCTCCTACCTTTAAATTAATTAATTCACCCCAAAATATATTTATGTTTGGGGATGGAATCGGATAAAAGCATAGTAAAAATACAAATTCAAAGGATTTTTCCACATCCAATTTTGTAAATACAACTGAAAAATCATGATTGTAAATTATTATATTGAAACATTATTGAACCATTGTGTAATTCAAGCTCGTAGAACGAAATCAATGTGATTTGACATCAAATTATTTCCAATCTTGTAGAAATTGCTCTAAGCCGAACTCAAGCTCATAGATTATTGAAGAATCGCTCTATTGAAGCATCACTAAACCACAATGTAATTCAAGCTCATATAAGTAAATCAATAAAATTGTTTCTAATCTTGGAGAAACTAGTGCGTGGTGACCTGAGGCTACTATGTGATGAATATTATATTGTCTAAGGTGAACTCTTTCTTCACGATGGAGTAGAGGAGGGCATGGATACTCTTTCTTCAACATGGAGTAGAAGAAGGCATGGATATTCATATTGCATTGTTTATAGTGAACTCTTTCTACCATCTCTTGTTTAATTCATTTTTACTTTTCACTTTATTTCTAATATGAACAATTCACTACATTTACCAAAAGTTATCAAAGAAGGATTAGTAAAGTAATTCTAGATAATATTTGTGAATATATAAAATTATTAGATAAACTTAAATAAGATAGAAAATTCAAACTTTAAAAAGAGATAGAAATAATTCCTTATAATAAATTTAGATCCTTCAAAAATAAAATAAAAAAATGAATAGACAATAGACAATTATGGTTGAAGACTCACTTGTAGAAAATGGAGATTATATTACAAGAAATGGAAAAGTACGGCCAAGAAAAGAAATAATCAACCTAAGAAGGAGAGGTCAATAATATAGAAATTATTAACATGAGGAACATGATTAAAGATTTAGAAGAAAAGTTAAACAACAATTTGACCCTAAATAGTTTGGAAGGTAAATTGGATATCAAAATTATCAAAGAGGAAATGAATAAGCTCATAAAGTTATACCATAAGCATAACAAAAGAGCCTTAAATCTCATAATTTTTTATTTTAAAGAAAAGAACGAAGAGGACATGCTCACAATACTCAAGGAAGAACTACAAAATAAATTACAAATTGAAACAACTTGTCTCATAGAGAAAAAGAGGTTGAGAAAAAAATTGAGCATAAAGATAGGCTAATTCATGTTAAGGTAAGCTCTAATGACCATAAATATAACATAATCAGTAACTCCAAATTTAAGGGGGTCAAGAATATTTATAATGAAGACCTTATTCCAGAAGACCAAGTTGAATTAAGAAAGGAAGTTCAAAAGCTAAAGGAGGCCAAGAAGGAAGGAAAATGAACAATAATTAGGAACATAAGATCTATTTTTAGGGATAGAGACCAAAAATTTAATAATAAATAGGAATTTGGGACATTGTGGATCCTCACTTGGAATTGACATGGCTTTCCATGGAGAAAAGGATCTATGTTAAATTGGATCCTAAGTGAGATTGATATTATACTTCTTGTTGAAACTTTTGAGCATGAAGAATCTAAAGTCTGGTAACATAGAAGGTTTTGTCTTATGGTTGGTGTGGAAAAAGAGATCCTAACATAGAGTTATCGGATGCATAGCTTGTTACATAAAAAAGAACATGTTTTCTCACATTAAGCTTCACAAGAAAGATCCTTTGAATCAATACATGTGGATGGAGATCTCGGATATCAATGTTAAGAATATTTAAATATAATTTTGATATTTTTCATTAATTAACTCTACATTTTATAAGAAAAAAAAATTAGATAAAAATTGTCCTTACAATGACTTAGAACAAGATATTTGCAATCTAATAAATGATGGTAGTATCATCATGCTAGGAGACTTTAATGCTAGAACAACAACTAGTCAAGTTGTCATTTCAAGAAATGATTCCAATAATAATCCTCTATGGCTAGAAGAGGACCTTGTTTTATCTTGCGAATACAAAATAAACTCCGAAGACTTGGTTGAAAATTGGTTTGGTGCCAAGCTAATCAAGATTTGCAGTTCTCAAGATCTAATAATTTTCAATGGTCTAATGAAGTGGCCAAAATCCAACGGGATGAATTGTATTCATGGGCTTGGTAGCAGTGTCGTACATTATGTGATATATGATATCCTCATATACAACCAAGTTGTTTTGACCTCTTAAATGACCATGATTCCAACTCTAATAGTAAACCTTTAACCCTATCCATAAACTTTGTCATGCACAAAATTCTAGCTAAAGAGAAGTATGATAACCAAAAGCACTTGATTTTCAACAAAAATAAAGATAATTTTTTTCAATGGATTTTAATAGTGAACTAAATATTCTTTCAAACAAGAACAACATTGATGATGTCTATCATAATTTTATGAAATCCCTCTCTACTTCCATGAACAAGTTATCTATCGAAGGTGTTGTGTAAAAAGGAAAATAGAAAATCCAGCCCTTGGTATGACAAAGATTGTTATATTGTTAGAAAATTCATCAATGATGATTCTAATGAGTGCTTAAAATATGAAAATATAAATAGATACAAAGACTTAGTAAAAACAATGCACTATATAAATAGAAAACATGAGAATCTTTTTCACGTATCTAAGATAGATCTTAAGAAATTTCGGAGGTAAATTTTGATTCGTTAAACTAAAGAAAACAATATGATTCCCTTGATGGACTATAATTCCTAACTTAAAAATATTTATGAATCCCCTAATTTTGTGAACAACATCCAAACCAGTTCTACATAGGAAGAAGTTTTTTCAATAGATGGTGATAGATTTTAGTGGCTAGCAAAAGGGAAAGCTAATAAAATTGCAGACTATCAAGTAGATATATTAAAAATTGGAGGGTCTATCCTCATCCCTCACATCCACAAGCTCTTCAATTTAGAAATCGAGTAGGGATTCCCTAAACCATGGACTAAAAACCTCATTGTACCTACTTCTAAAAGTGGGGATAAAAACAACTCTAACTATAGGACCATTATGATTATCCCCCTTGTATCCAAGTTATATGGAATTATTTGGGAAAATAATATCAGGGTATGGATAGAAATCCATAGGAAAAGAGCTAAATTTCAAGTCATATTTAGGACATATCATTCAATTTTGAACCTTCTCTTTATTCTTAGGATCATTATGGAGGAGTTTCACAATAATAAAACCAATCTACAAAGTTGTTTCATTGAATTTATAAAAAAAATTGACACCATGCCTGAGACTAGTCTTTGGAATAGGTTAGAAGAGATAATCCTCTCAAGTTGAGAGTTGTTGTGGTAAGATTGTATGAGAACATTATTTCCAAGTTTCGGAACACTAAGGGGTGGTCAAAAGAGATCAATTGCAATATATGAGTTAAGCAATCATGTCTCGTATCTCCTACCCTTTTTGGCATATACGTTGATGAGTTAGAGGGTTGTTTGGAAGAAGAAGGTTTTTTTGGCCTAACTCTCATCGGTATAGTCATCATCCTTCTTCTTTACAATAATGATGTTGTTCTTATGGTGAGCAGTCCCTATGATATTGACAAGCAACTAAAAATCCTCAAGGATTTCTTCTCCAGTACGAGTATGACTATTAACACTGACAAAACAAATTTTATGATAATTAAATCCAAAAATATCACTCACGCTAATTTTATATATGAAAACATCATCTTAGAGGAAGTGACTTCACAAAAATATCTTGGAATCGATTTTTATCAAAAGCTTAACTAGAATATAGCATTGATAAAAGGATAAGTGGGGGATGGAAATCTTGTTATGGGCTTGAAAACAGTTGTAAGTCAGCCAACCTTTGGCTATGGGATAACAAGAAACTCCTCTTTAGAGACCCTTGTCACTCCTATTATCTTATATTATTGTGAATTCTAGGGTTGTATTGTCTCTAGAGAACCATGGAGAAAGATAAAGAAAATCCAAAAGAATTATGTAACTTATAACCTCAAAATTAAAGGTATTACACCCTATCATATCCTCCTCATAGAAGTGAGTATTTCCCCCATTGCGATCGTGATTATGATTAGGTACCTAAAGTACAAGAACAAGATAAATAGCATGGAAGATAATATGCTTCCTAAGATTGCTTCTAACTCTAGTCAATAGGATAATGATAATATTAAAAATATTATTACATCTAAATTTAAGGATAAAGAATTATGTGATAAAGAATTAGAAGATAAAAGAAAATTAAGCTACTACAAGGAGGTGATCAACCCTAATTTAGAAGATCAAAATTATCTATCTTTTTTGACACGTGTAAAGAAGAAAATCTGCATTTATGAAATAATATCCAACTCTCATGAGCTCCATAGTGAAACAAGACATTGAACAATTCATAAAATGTCGTGGGTTGAAAGAATTTGTCAGCTTTGTGACAATACTCGAGGGTTGAATATGAAAAACACCTTCTCTTAGAATTATCTATATACATCCATATTACATCTCAATTTCACAATATTCTGTACAATAAAAACTTTCCTAACCTTTTAACTCATCACAACTATGGTGATTTAGGAACGGGTCTCTTGAATCTTTTTTAGCATAGAAATAAAATTCTAAAGAAAACCAGTAATTCATTTCCTCTCTTCCGATCCAATAAACCAAATTTGGTCTCAACGGACAATGTTAATCATCATCATCAATATTTTAGATGTTTCTTTTATAAATTTCAAAATTCAATAATATTTTAAATTTAAAAAATATTATTATTATCATAATTGATATTTTTGAAGTGTTTTTTTATCACTTTCAAAATATAATAATATTTAAAATTGAAAATAAATAAATAAATACACAATAAAATAGGATTTGATTTTTCATATTTTAAATAATACATAATTTAAAGTAAAAAGTTGAAAAAAGAAATAAGTGCTATGAGTAATTTAGTCCTTGTTTTTGAATCAACAAATTAAAACAAATGCATAATGCCATTCAAACTTAAGTCTAGAGCCCCGGACAAAGAAAGGAATACAATTATTTTCATCAATAAATCAACCATTGCAATAAGCTCAACGATAAAGATTAAAACATCAATTCGATAAAAACTAATATGACAAAATTAACACAATAATCCTACGCTTACCAATAAACTAGTTAAGGCAAAAACACTAAAGAAGGTTTCAAAATGAGAAGCTTCATAAAGATGATTATACAAAATACCATGACAAATAAAATTAAATATGAACTTTAAGATGAGTCATGCTTTATATGCTTTTCAATCAAAATTTCTAGTTCTTATTAGTCCCTGCACTTCCTGCTGGTAGGGATAATAGTAATTGATTCTCCATTTTTATATTAGTCTAGTACGAAAATCAATGTATTTTTTGTGTTTTTATTGTAAGTTTTGGTAAATTATACGTCTCTTCTCAACCCATTTCATGTTTTTATTGTAAATTTTTAGTTTGAGGCCTTATTTGGCCTCTTCCCGAGGCACAACCCCTGCATTGCGCACCAACATCTTACTTTAAAGTTCACATCTGAGTACAATTTTTTCTTGAATGAAATAATGCTAGAAATGACTCTAGCATTACTTCACAAACATTAAATGTTTGCATAAAAGTTTTCTTCAGCCCATAGCGCATTTGCTAGCCCATCATTTCATTTTTACCCAAGGTTGTTTAGACCCCTATCATCTCACTACTACGTGTTGTCATCTCACTGCTACGGGTTCATTGTTCTGTAACTTTGTTTCAAGTGAGTTGTGAACCTATTGTTATTTAACAACATACATAGTATGCCCCTGCTGCTTGTTGCATGTTATGTTTCTTCATTTTCTTTCTAGGTGCATGTTGCTGCATATTTCTTCATTTTTTGGGTGTGGGTGATTGCATTTGTTGCTGGGAACCATTACAACCTGCAAGTGAACTAACATAACTTAGATCAGAAATTTCATGCAGAAGGAAGCCAAAATTTGACAACCATGCCTTTGGTAATACTCTTCAGTAAATTCCAATGCCTTTCAGTAAATTCCAATGCCTTTGGTAATACTCTTCAGTAAATTCCAAGCATAATAGTTTTATTTGTTTTTATGTATGTATGTATTAGGATTTGTTTTTCAAGCTGCAATTTAATTGACTAGAAAATAAAATGTTATTACATTACAAAAAACTACTATTCCCTTTTTAAGAATTTGTGTGTAGTCTTCTGCAAACACCTGCAATGAAAAAATAAATCTAGTTACCCATTTTTCATTTTTCCTTCACATCAAACTTGAAATATTTTGAAATATTGTTCATACATTCTTCACATGTTGTGCACTAATATTGTCCATGCAAAGGATCATCATAACAAAACGGACTTCCCTCCTGCATCAGTAAACTAACGAAGATTGTTTTTGTTATTCACTATTAGACTAATCATGGTTTTGTTATAAATATTAAATATGACCTGGATAAAATATACCATGGTTCTCTAGCTCAAAAGATGTGCTTAAAAAACTCATTTCATTCCTTGCTCATCAAAGAGTGTAAAGAATAAGAAAATTTACAATGAGTTTTGCAAAGTATTCAACATCTTCTACAAGTCCTCGAAATACATTATTTTTTATTGTTTCAGAGGACAAAATAATCTCTCTATATCTAAATACTAGTATGGTTAATAGAAGTCCAAAGAACTACATACCAATAAAAACTCAAAATAGGCAAGAAGCACTTGAAAAACTCTTATTGCGAGCATGTTCTTTAGCAGTCATCCTTTGTGGGCCATTTCTGCAACAACCGCTTCTAAGGCAGTGATCTTCTCGCATGTAGGGTTGTTATTGACTATCCCAAGTTGATGGGGGTTCAAGTATCATTTTATTGCTTCCTTGAAAACAAAGGCTTCAAATGCTACAACGCATAGCAGTCATTCACCCTGGCCTTCGAACTTGCAACATTGCTATTATAAGGTTGTGAAGATCTTCCTGAAACGGCCATTGGGAGGTGCGCGGTTACGAGATGAAGGAAGTGCAACATAAGAGCGAGGGAGTTATGCACTACACCCCTGACTGGACATAAATATTAGTGATATTCTTCATGGTCATGGGCAGCAGTGTTCTTTCCTTTTTGACGGCCTTGTCTTTGGTGGGCACCGTGGTGCTTTTGTTAGTACTGACCCCATTTTTATATTGCTTATCCCCCTCATTCTACCTATGGGTGTCGTTATCACGCTCTCCGTAGTTGCGTTTATGGCGGCGATGACCATGGGGGAGACCGAGGGTGGTATTAATTTGGGTTTACAAGAGTGTTTTCTTCAATAGATTACTGAACACATGTTGAAGATGATGAACACAAGCCATCCTTGCTTGTTGCCAAGTGTTTCCTTCAATAGATTATTGAACACATGTTGAAGATAATGAACACATAGGTAGGTGCATTGAAAATCAAAACATTTCACCCTACCAAAGCCTGCAAAGATTCATGTGTAAGAACTCTTTAACCATGTGTAAGCGTTGTTTTAGCTTTTTTTATACACTACATATTTTTTTACACCACATATCATTGATGCCAAAAACACGTGTAAGCATTGTTTTAGCTTTTTTTACACCACATATCACGGACTGATAACGCTTGTCTAATGCATGCATCTGAAAGAGACGATCAATGCAACTAATCCATGTATATTTGATGTTTATAATCATTGTATATCTGATGTTTCATATTGGATGTCTCCATTAACATTATCTGGACTAATGTTTGGAAATTGGAATTGTGTAATCTTGAGATTCTTACATTATTTTTTTTTAAGACGCATCGATATTAGATTATCAATGATGTCACGTGGTACAAGTTTCCCTTGATTTCCTAATCAGTAGAAATGAATTATATTAACCCGATCTGTTGAACTAACCATAAACTAGTGAGTGAACTAACCCAGAAGTTGAGTATGATTAATAGATTTGTATTAGATATTACTAAATTTGTCCATTAACTGTATTCGTACTTCCTATTTTAGAAATAATTTTCCTTAAATTATGTCTCCAAAAAAATTAGTTGTATTTCACAATTTATGATCGCTTTGTCATTCGTTTCTATTCCATCGATTATTTAGTAAACTTTTCAAGAAGATCAATTGCTTTGTGAATTGAGATGTATAAATGATCTCTTGTGAATTTTGTAACTTTCTTGCTACAGACAGCTTTTTAAAAATCTGTTTTTGCAATATTATTGCCCCTACTTGTCATCTATTGTTAAAAAGGGAACCACAATAGTGTGATTACCATAACTCCATGTAATCTTGATAATTATTTTGATTACCATAACTCCATGTAATCTTGATAATTATTTTGATTACCATAACTCCATGTAATCTTGATAATTATATTGCATCATTTCTCAAAACTTAAGCCAAGTATGAAAGGGGCAAGATTGTATGTACATACAATATCAAGAGACAAAAGAAGTTGAACACACTCTCCAGGATAACTTTTACGTGCCCCCCTGATTATGATTAATCCAGTCAATTTTTTTATAACTGTAAAAAGAAATGTTTTTGACTACTTTGTTTTGAATAATGATAATTTAGATTTTCAAAACTGTAAAATTAAACTCAAATATAGAAAGAAGAAAAAAAAAAAAAAAAACATTTTCAAATCTTTTAAGCAAAACAACAATAAAAACATTTTCAAATCATTTAAACCAAACAACAATAAAAACATTTTCAAATCATTTAAGCCAAACAACAAGTTTCTCTACTCTTTGGGCAGGGACTTGTTGCTACGAACCTCTCCTTGTTCTTAATAGGGATCTCTCTACCAAAACATAGACCACACTTTCCCTATAAGTATTGAAGATCATTAAGTATTGAACATCGAAATGATGAAAAAATTTCAAAAACGATTGAAAATTTACCTTCATGTAAAATGCAAGGCCAAGGTCCAACGAGCGAAAGAAAAACAGCCATCCCTTCAAATGAAACTTGCCAAAGTCAAACTAAGCTAAGGCATTGTTTTCACTAAATTTCAAACAGACATTGTGAGGAATTAGATTATGTTAGTTTTTTTCACCCATCATGAGTAAGAGACATCTTCCAACCTTGTCAATTGGTCATTCTAATACTTTAGTCATAATAACTTAAACAATAGTAGCCCAAATTCCTTTTAAATCTCTTGGTTACTTAAATTATGCATGTTTATTGTAGATTTTTTTTTATGGTAGATTGTTTTTCTTTAAGTTCATAAAGTTTTTCCATAATTTTCTATGTTGGTTTCATTTTGTGAATATATGGTTTCTTACACATCCTCACAAGTAATACCTCCACATAATGTTGAGTGCAACAAGAACAAGTAAATATAGAAACAAGTTCAATTCATAATGGTGTCAAATTTTGCAAACCATTCTCTTGTTACATGTGAAACAAAATCATTGATAGGATAAGAAAACTACTTGACAAATAATATTAGCAAGAACGTCGCAAATATGACCCTACATATGTAAAGAAATTGCACCTTGCTTGAGCATGAGAGAGATAAACCAAAGGTAAAAATGATTGTATTTTCCAAAAATTAGCACATCAGTACAATCTCCACCTAAACACTTAGCAACACCTGACGATATCCACAAGATACTAGATTAAATAAATACAACTAAAACATATGAGGGCCTTTATTCTATTTATAGATTATAATGAAAATAAAGCATGCCAAAATCACAAAAATGACCTCAACATCTACTATTGCAAAGGAAAAATAATTAGTAAGAATGTTCAATAGAAAGTTTCTCATATCAAATAATATATCAATCGTATCCCAATACTCAATAATATCAAAATTATAGGACCCTCAATTTCAATTAAAACAAACAATGGAGGTCTTGTTACAAGCATTTTCTCAAACAATCAACCTACTATGATGAAGCCTTTTAACTAAATTGAATCGTGTTGAAATTGATGATGCCATTAAATGATAAAACAATGGACTCTAAATAGTTTTCATAATCTTGTATGTAGCATAAAGTAATTATATCAGCCAAGATGCATCAAGTTGGGAATATGGAACTCATAATATACCATAAGAAAATAACATACCTTGGTTGATCCAAATGGATCATTATATAATTTTTCATCTACATTACATTGGTACTTTTTGGTGGAAAAATTGGAGGAATTGGCTTGCAGGGCCCATTTTAGTGGTAGGTCCTAGTTTGGAAATTTGGGGTTTCGAACCACCTAGAACCAATTTGAAGCATAAAATGGCACTTTTTTTATGTCAAAACTTTGTGAGCATAGCTCTTATATCCTTGAAACTATTATACACATTGAGATATTTCCAACGATGCAAAAATCACCTCAATCGAAGTTTGTATGTGGAAGTTATGCCTCCCATAAAGTTGACCTACCTTGTTGACCACCATGGTACTAAGTGGATGCCACATCAGCCTGCGTTACTCACACATGTGGGGCTAGTCACATGTGGACTTTCAATAATATTAGAGAAGGTCCAAAACCTTGTAAGGTCTATCATCTATTAATAAGGTATTAAATTGTCCATACTATCATTCTTCCCATGGAATATTTGTGATCTGATTGGCGATGGAAACGAAAAGGACGCACTCAAATGTGGAATGGTGCACTCAACAAAAACAACAACTCACTACATAGTGGGCGCACTTGTAGTTTTAAGGATGCACTCAACAACGATGAATTCAATACAGAGAGGGCGCACTTGTTTTTCTTAGTGTGCACTACCTAAAAAATGCATACACCATAATCAGCAAGCAAATAATGGATTGTTAATGTTTAATCCATTATTATAGTTCTTTGCATTTCAATGAATAACAACAGCATAAGATAAGATCACTGAGAAATACACAATCACAAGAGACACATCATTTATCCTGGGAAACCCTCATGGGGCAGAAAACCCAGCAAAACTTCCTTAATATAGATAGCCAATACAATGCCAAGAGATAACTCAAACAAGTATTGAAAGTCCTCTCCCAAAGATGCACCTCTCTCTCTCTCTCTCTTCTCAGAGTGTAGCTCTGAAACTTGTCTCTCAATGAACAAGTGAGTGTGTGTCTAAGTGAGGCACTAGCCTCCTTATTATACAAGTCCGGCATGTGTGGAAGTGTCTTTTCACTGGCAGGGCTGACTTCTTCTTCTGGGTGGTTATAACCACCTTTATTATATTTTAGGGCTTCTTTAATACATTCTGGGGCCGAATTCTCTTTCTTCCTATTACAATTACATTATGACCAATCCACAAAAGGGGATTTGGTCCTTTACAGTAGCCGACATGATCAATCCACAATGGGGATTGATCCAATGAATAATATATCAGATAATAATTAGAATACACTTTGCAGTTACATTATTTCAACACTCCCCCTTAACAAGAAGGGTATTCTTCAACAGCATTAGATGAGAGAGAGGCCTTTATCATCAACAGCATCATGAGGACAACATCATCAATATCATCTTGGAACACTGACTGGTGTATCTATAAATTATCGGAAGCATCGTCATTCTCAAAGGAATGCAATCATCATCTGCATCAATATGAATTGGTATAAAACTAATACATCATCATCATCACAGCACAAGGCTGGCTCATCATCATAATACAGGATTGGCTTTATGTCACAGTTGTCAAGCTAGAAGCTTAGTACTCGTCTTGATTTACGTCACAGCAATCAAGCTGGAAGCAAGATACTAGACTGGATTTACGTCACAGCTTCTCAAGATGGAAGCACAGTACTAGTCTCATCTCAACGTCTTGCTTTACGTCACAACACTCAAGCTGGAAGCAAGATACTATATTGGCTTTACGTCACAGCTATCAAGCTGGAAGCACAGTACTAGTCTCATCTCATCGTCTTGCTTTATGTCACAGCACTCAAGATGGAAGCAATATACTAGACTGGATTTACGTCACAGCTATCAAGATGGAAGCACAGTACTAGTCTCATCTCATCGTCTTTCTTTATGTCACAGCACTCAAGCTGGAAGAAATATACTAGACTGGCTTTACATCACATCTATCAAGCTGGAAGCATAGTACTAATCTCATCTCATCATCTTGCTTTACGTCACAACCATCAGGTTGGAAGAAATATATGTCTCATCACAGCAACTACTCCCCCTTTCGAGGAAGGTTCTTTCAGACTATTCTAAGATTATCTTGAAAGTGCTCAAACTTTACACAAGACAGAGGCTTGGTCAACACATCAACAACTTGTTCATCTGTGCTAACGTACTAGAGCTTTAAGGCTCCTCTCTGCACCATGTCACAGATGTAATGATAATGAATCTCTATGTGCTTCGACCTGTCATGGAATACAGGATTCTATGTCATCTTTATGCAACTCTGGTCATCACATAGGATCGTGGTTGCTTCCATATCTAGGTCAAATAGGTCGGTCAGCAACTTTCAAAGCCATATAGCTTCGCAGCTGGCAGAACATGCATCAATGTATTATGCTTTCGTTGTGATGAGAGCAATGTTGGATTGCTTCCTACTCTTACACGAGATCATGGATGATCCCAAATTGAAACAGCATCTTGAAGTGCTTTTCCTGTCAGAAACACTTCCTTCCCAATCTAAATCAGTGTACCCACTCAATGTGAAATCATGATCTCCATCATAATTGAGACCGCAATCTAATGTACCCTTAAGGTACCTCATCACATGCTTTGCAGCCACAAGGTGAACATGTTTGGGTTCTACCATAAACTGACTCAAAGTATTCACGGAAAAACAAATATTTGGTATGGTGTTCGTTAGGTACATCAGCAATCCAATAATCTTTCTATACAGTGTGGCATCAATCAATTTTGACAAAGTGTCGACCAGCAGCTTCGGCTTCATTTCCATGGGTGTATTCATGTGCTTGCACTCTAACATGTCGAATATATTCAATATTTTGACTGCATACTTACCTCGGTTAAGGAAGATCCTCTCTAGACTCGGCCATACCTCAAGACCTAATAAATAGTGCATTAGGCCAAGATCTTTCAACTCAAATTCTGAAGCGAGTCTCTTCTTACATTCAGTGATGATATTTTCTTCTCCAGTTAAGAATAAGTCATCCACAAATAGTAATAGTATTACTAGCTCATTGTTCATAACCTTGAAGTAGAGGTTAGAATCTACTTTACTCTTGGTAAATCCCAAGCTCGTCATAAAGTTGTCTATCCGGTCATACCAAGCTCTAGGAGCTTGCTTCAATCCATACAAGGCTTTCTTCAACTTGCAGACATGAGACTTCCTATCTTCAACTTCAAATCCTTGAGGTTGCTCTATATACACTTCCTCTTCGATAACACCATTTAGGAAATATGTTTTTACGTCCATCTGGTGTAACTTCCACTTCAACTTAGTTGCAAGGGCTATGATGGTTATGATCAAAGTGTATCTGGTTACAGGAGTGAATGTCTCTTCATAGTCAATGCCTTCCTTTTGAGAAAAGCCACGAGCTACAAATATTACTTTATACTTCTCAATACTTCCATCGGTAGCATGTTTTATTTTGAAGAGCCATCTGGATGATACCACATCCTTGCTATTCGGTCTGGGAACTATTTTCCATTCATCGTTCTTTATTATGGATTGGTATTCTTCTGGCATGGCATCTTCCCATTCTTTCAGCTTCTGAATGGATTCTTCAAAGAAGGTAGGCTCCTTTTCTAGGATATCACACATCAAATCCATATAACTGGAGAATGGCTTAGGTTTCTTCACATGTCTTGTGGTTCCTTCGGGAACACCATATTTCTCTCCATATTGAATAAGCTCTCTAGCCCAAGTTGGCTTTATTTTATGGGATATTTTCATCTGAGGAGGTTCTTGAAACTCTACTACGTCATGATCTTCTAGAATTTTCTCATCAAGGGAAGTTACGACTTCCCTCACTGGTTCAGCAGCTCTGGAAACCTCCCTCACTGATTCTGCAACTCTGGGGATTACGGGTTCCTCTTCATATACCTCTTCAAGGTGGCATTTTCTTGATTTCTTGAACGTTGCATCTTCATCAAAGGTCACATCCATGTTGATCTCAATGTGGTGTTGACCTGGTATATAGATTTTGAAGGCCTTGGAGACCTCACAATATCCCACAAATATTCCCTTCTTTCTTGAGGGTTCCATCTTGTTTCTTTTCTCTTTCGGTATATGTATAAATACTGGGTAGCCAAATATTTTGAGATGGCTTACCTCTGGCTTATTTCCGTTGAACATCTCTTCCCGGGTATTGAACCCAAGTGCACTATGGGACAATCGGTTTTGCACATATACGGTTTTCATTGCTGCTTCTGCCCATAAGCACATAGGAAGATCTTGATCGTGGATCATGATCTTCACGGCTTCCATTATCGTTCTGTTCTTTCTTTTAGCCACTTCATTTTGTTGAGGATTATAGGGAGTAGTGAGTTCCCTCTTGATCCCAACATCTTTGCAGAAGTTCATGAACTCTTTTGAGGTGTATTCTCCTCCATTATCTGACCTGAGTATCTTGATCTTTCTTTCAGAAATATTCTCTATCAAGGATTTGAATTCCTTGAATTTGTTGAACACTTCATCTTTAGATTTCAAGAGATACAACCAGGTCTTACAAGAATAATCATCAATAAATGATACATAATATACATACCCACTAATGGAGGATGATGGCATTGGGCCACACACATCTGAATGAATGAGTTCTAGGACTCCTTCTGCTTTGTTGTCTCTCTTCAGAAAAGGGTTCTTGATGTTCTTCCCTTGTGCACATCCATTGCATATGCCTTCATGGTCAACCTTGAGTTCTGGTAAACCTGTGACCATTTTTCATATGTATGGTAGTGCCTTGTAGTTAATGTGAGCTAATCTTTTATACCAAATTTCACATGAGTTTTCAATGGCGTGGGTCATGGCAGCCTTTGAGTGACCCTTTAGCTTATACAATCCATCTTCTTCTTTTCCAATGATGATTGCTTCTTTCATGGTTTCTCCTTTAGCACGTTGTCTTCTGCAACCTTCATTATAGCTTCCTTGGGGTTATTACCTGTGACCTGGAGCAAGGTCAACAAAACAACAAGCAAGAATAATATCCTTTTGATAATATAAAGCAATAGCACGAACAATCATCACAGTAGATCCTTTAGAGCTATCACTTGTAACTTGTCTAAAGCAAAGATTACAGGTAAGGAATACAATACGAAAATGAGATCAACACTCTCATAGTGTTGTGATCAAATATTACTCCATGGCAACCTGGAACTAACACACGAGATTCTTCCTAGAGGAGGTGTTGGTTGTATCAGACAAATGATTACGTTAAGCATGCTATCCAGTATGATACTTTACAAATATTTTTATCTCAACTATAGTCATCAACTTGTCATGTGTACCTTTGAATCTTATTAACTTGATTAATCAAAACTGGAGCCTTGTCCTCAGGAATGAGTGCTTGCTTTTCTTCCGAGTCTCCTTCACTCAAGATGACAAGTGCTTTATTCAACATGTCTTCTGTACTAAGACAATACGCTATCTTGACAGAAGGTTGGGTTAGAGGATAAGTTCTATGATCTCAACTTTTAATCCATCTAATACCTTGACTCAGATTTTGATCAAAGGTTAGAATGATGGTCATAGCTATAACATGCAACACTGATCAAAATAATGTCATAACAAATAGATGCATATCAGAATAATCACACCTGGGTTGCATCATTCCTCTGAATGTGTTGGATCTTGAGATCCTTCTAGATCTATGGCAAGATATCCCTTCTCCTACAAATACTCTTTAAGTTTAACCATTTAAACATATGTGAGTACATACCTCTGATAGTATTTGCAGGTAGTGGCACCATCTAGCAGCAGTGGTAATCATTACCAACTCTTAAAAACTTCAAGGGTGATTGCAACTGGTACTACAGCTGCAACTGGAACTGATACTACAACTGGTTCTAAGACTGCAACTACAACTGCAACTTAGGGTTTTATGAGGAAACCCTAATTTTTCAAACTTTGAATTTTGAAATTCTGATCCAGGGGATAGATGCGCTAAGCTGAGGCGAGTAAGCTGGTGCAGTCAAATTTCTGAAAATCCAACTTTTACCCCCTCAAACTTGATCTACTTATTTCTGGACTGGTGCTTCTGGTTTTCTGGTACTTCTAGTACTCTGGTACTTCTGGTACTTCTAGTACTCTGGTTTTCTGGTTTTCTGGTACTTTGTGAAACTAGGGTTTCACTTTCCGGGAGATCTAGCCACTGAAAAGGTGCGTTGAAGGTGCCAAAATGATCCTTGAGGGAGGGTACACTTTTCTAGATGGTTTTAGGGCTGAAATACCTCACCAACAAAAATCCTTAATTTGCATGTACGACAATAGTGACGTTTTTCACTTTTCTCTTGTGAAAGATGCTCTCTTCAGCTTGGCTCTAATACCATGTTAATGTTTAAGCCATTATTATAGTTCTTTGCATTTCAAAGAATAAGAACAGCATAAGATAAGATCACTGAGAAATACACAATCACAAGAGACACATCATTTATCCTGGGAAACTCTCATGGGGCAGAAAACCCAGCAAAACTTCCTTAATATAGATAGCCAATACAATGCCAAGAGATAACTCAAACAAGTATAGAAATTCCTCTCCCAAATATGTGCCTCTCTCTCTCTCTCTCTTCTCCAACTGCAGCTCCAAAAATTGTCTCTCAATGAACAAGTGAGTGTGTGTCTAAGTGAGGCACTAGCCTCCTTATTTATACAAGTTTGGCACATGTGGAAGTGTCTTTTCACTGGCAGGGCCAACTTCTTCTTCTGGGTGGTTATAACCACCTTTATTATATTTCGGGGCTTATTTAATACATTATGGGGCTGACTTCTCTTTATGCCTATTACAATTACATTATGACCAATCCACAAAAGGGGATTTGGTCCTTTACAGTAGCCGACATGATCAATCCACAATGGGGATTGATCCAATGAATAATATATCAAATAATAATCAGAATACACTTTGCAGTTACATTATTTCAACATGGATAGGGCGCACCAATCCCTTGGTGCACAGCAACCTCACACACTCACATAATAGAATTGTAAACACAGAGAAGAAAGAATAAGATTCGGAAAAACCTCGTCTAGTGTATTAGAGAAAAATGTCCCCTTTAATAATACAGGGTGACTTATTACAAAGGTAATTGTTTCTTTTATTTTTTGTGACTCTCTGCACATTCAAACCGGCAAGAGAAGTTTCTCGTAGCAATGACTAACGCAAAAATTATTGATCATTTATTTAGACATAGCCTTGCTTACTTAAAATGATGAAGGCTTTATTACAATCATGTGACTGACTGACACTAACATAGATCAGAAAATTAGCATAGAAATTATTCCCTTTAGCGCCTTGTTTGCTACATCCTCTTCTGCTAGTTGGCCAAGGAAGGGGGATGCCCTTCTTGGTGGCCCAATTCCTCCTTGTTTAGATCTGGAAGCGTCCCTGCTTCCACCACCAACTGAAGGAACTTTCACTTCATTATCTTGACTATCATCCACTTGTCTTGCACTGTAGTTTGGCATTGTTTATCGACCAGGTATGAAGCATGATGTTGCTTGAAAATATTTGGTGTTACTTGCAAGGCAGTTGCAACTGGAGTGTGTTGTTGTGATAAGTGATGAATGCCACTATGGTTAGCATGGTGTTCTCGGTGTTGATGTGTTGATCCCGATGGAGCCAAACTGAGAGGCATCTTTGTGGGTGCCAGTGATGTAAATCCAATATAGACCTCGCAGGGTGAGAAGGCAGTGGAAGAGTGTGTGGACCTATTTTAAGGGTGCCACTTCTGCAAAGCTTGCATCAGGAGGTAAAATTATTTTGCGTAGTTGTTGTAATTAAATTTGGTTGGGGAAAGGGTCTCGGAGTGGTAAGCCATTAGGTGACCTCCTTGTTTACGCACCACTCCAATAGAAAACTGAGAGGCAATCTGGGGTAAGGGATAGCGATATTTAACTGTGGCTTGGGTGAGTGTGTGGTAAGCGGTAACTATGATACATTCGATAATTTGTTTCTTAGAAGTAATTAAGGATAAAGTGGAGCAGGTGGAAGAGGAGGATGGACGATGGCCATATTCAGGGAATTCACCCATTTGTTGTTTGAGTTCGGTAGTGTCTTTGGTAACAAGTCAAGATGATGGGGAATTAGGTAATGATGTGTCATGAATGAGATCGATGGATTGTGCAATGGCTCGAGAGGGTGGGAGACTGAGAGACATTGGAAAATTATGGGAGGAGTTAGCGTACGGCAGGAGGTGTCAGATTAGTGAGGTTCTATGGCTAGACATGGTGGGCCAAAAACAGAGAAACGTCTTTGTTGTGAATGACATGGTTCGTTTCTTCTTTTCCAGGATATGGTAGAGGGGAAGTGTGAGGTGTTTAAGTAAGCACATAGGTGTGTCCTTCATGTTGAAGATTATACTGATGGGATTTGGCATGGTACACTACTTGTCAGTCTTGTTGGTATGGGAGACCTAGCAAGAGATCAACACAGTCTAAAGGTGAAACATCCCAGACCACGGTGTCGCGAAAGGGGCCAATGGTAAAAGTTACTGCGAAGCACCGGGCGATAGTGATGTGGGGTCCTCCCCTTTGTCCCCAACCAAGTTGATAGGGATCCGGGTGTGAGGTGGTGGGAAGTTGCAGATGTTGGAATAGGTCTTGGGAGACTAGATTCTTTTGGCTTCCATTGTCCAAAATGAGAGTTGTGAATTTAGGCTTCATTTGGTAGTTATGCATAAAGAGGGGAACGTTAGCGCGACCCAGTTCGTGCGTAGTCATGAGAATGAGGGATGGGTCAGCTTCGGTGGGGTTGGTGAGAGAGATGACTTCTGGTTGTTCAGGAAACTTAGTGGGTGTGACCTCTGCAACGAAGGTCTAATGGGGGCAGATATTTTTTATGGCTCGACGTTCTGCAGAGTTGTGTAAGTTGGTCTTTTGAAAGGTACACCAAACTAGAGTGTTGGTTGTCGACGAGGAAGAAGGGTAAGGTTGAGGCTGAGAAGGATGTGGGTTGGCAGACTGGGTTCGATTTGGAGGATATTGGGTTTGAAGGGCTACCTTACGTTCTATGGCCAAGGCCCATAATAATGCCTTGTCCAGAGAGGAACTTTCAAAACAATTAATTTCGCAACGGAGAGGCAATAAAAGACCAGCATTAAATTTGATCATCGGGATCGTTGTTATGGATTTGTATGCGTAACTTGCAGAAGACGCCAATGTAGCCTTGTACGAACTGATTTGAAAGTTGGTGAAGCTGCAACCACTTGGAGAGAATATTCTAGAGATATCCTGGAGGATAGAAGCACTCACACAATGTGTGACAACAAGCGTCCTAAGAAGTAATACAACCAGTTGTCAAAGACTCTAGTGTACCGAGCTCCACGAACAATTCAGACTGTTCCAGTTGAGTGTCCCACCAAGTTTCATCTATCCCTTCGAGATACAGGCTAGTGATCTGTAATTTAGTGGATTCTTCCATCTCGGAGGAAGTCTTAAGTATGTGGAGAGGCTACGGATCCAAGAATTGACCGTCTTGTCCAACGAACTTTGGTAACTGAAAATGTGTGTCCAATTGCATGGTTGTTGGAGTTCTATGATGTTGGAGTTGAAGTAATTCATGGAGATCCAGCACCAATTCTTCAAGTGGATTTGACGTGGTTGCACTCGACTCCTCACTAGAGACTTCTCTTCGGGGCGACATGGTCTACAAGCACGGAAGAGATGGAGTGTATCCTCTTGAAGGAAGAGGTGTGAGATACCAAAGGGGACCCTGAGGAGGGCGCGAGAGGAACCATGAGAAGGACACAAATGTTGCAAATGTTGCACTAATGCAAAGGTGAAGAAGAACCCTAAGAAGGGTGACCAGGAAGCTCTGAGCAAGAGCGTGAAGAATTAGTTGAAGATCACAAAAAAAAATATTGTGAAATTTGTGGATGTTTTCTATGTCTTCTCTTTCTTCTTTGTGTGCAGAAAATTTCCCAAGGCACGCGCTCTGATACCAATTGATCTGATTGGAGATGGAAACCAAAAGGATGCACTCAGCAATAGTGAATTCGCTATAGAGAGGGCGCACTTGTTTTTATTAGTGTGCACTACCTAAAAAACGCATACACCATAATCAGCAAGCAAATAATGGATGGGGCGAACCAGTCACTCGCTGCACATAAACCTCACACACTCACATAACAGAATTGTAAACGCAAAGAAGAAAGAATAAGATTCAGAAAAACTTCATCGAGTGTATTAGAGAAAAATGTCCCCTTTAATAATATAGGGTGACTTATTACAAAGGTAATTGTTGCTTTTATTTTCCACGACTCTTTGCACATTCAGAATGGCGAGATAATTTTCCCACAGCAATAACTGACACAAAACTGACTAATCATTTATTTAGACATATCCTTGCTTACTTAAACTGGTGAAGACTTTATTACAATTATGTGACTAACTAACACTAACATAGAGCAAAAAATTAGCATAAAAATTGTTTTCTTTAGTGCCTTGCTTGCTACATCCTCTTCTGCTAATTGGCCAAGGAAGGGGGACGCCCTTCCTGGTGGCCCAATTTGGATTCACTAATTATTCCACAATTTGCATAATTCTTTTAAAATGAAAGGATTCCTTCTCTTTTATGGAAGCCTTAGCACTATATCTATGCAATCAATTTGATACTACAAGAGCTAATGGAGAAAAATCAACAAATACAAGAAATTTCCATACAAAAAAAAAATTGTGTGGATCATGAAAACTTTCATATATTGAATACAAAAATATATAGCATGAACAACATTCTCATATTAAATTAAAAAAAATGGAGCTTAAACTACCAAAATTTAATATAAAAAATACAACAAGACATGAAATTGCCATAGAACATACAAATTTCTATGGACAAATTTCATTACAATAACAAAGATGTCCAAGTATTGAATGCAATTATAATATTCAAAGTTTAGGCATAAGTTGAACTTTCAAACATTTTTGGTAATAGGCTACAATACTTTTCTTTTTATTTTGAGGGAAGGGTGGTGTAGTGCTACTAACAATGGCCACCTATGTAGTGATTGAAGTTTCATATTCAAACTTAAAGTTTTTGTTAACTTCTTGGTGTGTCAAATCTCTCTAAGTTTTAGGGTATATATGAAATCTAGCTATGCACTAATATGTGTGTGTTTTTATTTTGGAAATATCTTAAACAAATTGTTTTAGGCAACATGCAAACTTCACAACTATTATGATCTTACAAAGGAAGCACAAGGTCTCAAGAAAATTTTGTCCTACAAACTTAATTCTAGTCTAGAGTATATTCAAGTATGGTGATAATCTAGAGGGTAAGTCATGAGACAATATTTTAGAGTCAGCAATTTCTTTATAAGGTCATTCTCTAAGAGATGGAGAGGCTATTGGTCATATATGTGTATTAGATATTAATTATAATGACCTCTTAAAAATTTGAGTTTATTCTAGAGGAAATGTACTAATGTGTAAATTCACAATAAAGAAGGTTAAAAGGAGCACAATTATTCTCAGTGTTCTAACCCAACCTCAATTTCATTATTATTACATTCCAATTACCAAAATAACTATTAAAAAAAAAAAATCCTAGGAATGCAGCATTAGCGAATAAAATTCCTAGCGGAAATAAGATGAACCTTGAGATTAGGCTTAAACATGTGCCATTTAAATAAGCCAAACGTTTATACTAGTACAACGAATTTGACAAGGTAGAAGAAACTGATAACATGTGTAACAATTTGTATTAATCTTGATATTTGTAAACTCTACCTTAAAAAAATTACTTTAAAACTCACTTATTTTCTTTGTGAATAGACATAGACTATAATATCACTTCTTTAAAGTGTCGATTTCATCGTGAATGTGAACATTTTGAGAAGTCTTGTCCAAAAAACCAGAGGATGAAAAGGGAAAGAAACAAGATACACTAGCACGGAGTATGGAGCAATCTCATAAAATAAGAAACTTTTCCTTCAAGTTCCAAGGATACTTGAACTATGACACGTGTTACTAAAAAGAAATGGTTGCCATAATAGTAATAGAATTCGTCTGAATTGGGCACTTTTGTATGAAAAATCAAAGAATTTCATTTAGCTTAAATCCCCTCAAATTTTATTTATATAGTTTCAACTAAAAAAATAATAACCTTTAGTTTTTAAAAAATATATATTTTTAATTAAAATCTTTAATTTTTAATTAAAATTTTTGTATAAAAATTTAAAGAATTTGATTCAGCTTATATCCTTTCAAATTTTATTTATATAATTTCAACTAAAAAATAATAACCTTTAGTTTTAAAATTAAAACTTTTTAATTAAAATTTTTAATTTAAAAATTATAAAATTTAAATACACTTAAATTATAACATGTAAATCTTAAAATATTTTGTAATTAACATGGATGATGGATCTCTTCTAATAGGGGCCACTTTTGAGCATGCTTAAAATATATATATATCATTATTGTATTTTTTCATATTAATATATATATATATACTAGAATTTTTATTGAATTAGATTTTTTAAATACATTGTTTTTCTAAGTCATATTGAATTTAAATATAGTAATTATGATTTCTATCATGTAATAGATTGTAATTTACTAATAAATTTGTAAATTTGAACTTGTAGAAAAAACAACACCCAAAAACTTTAGAAAACCATAAAGATGCATAAAGATGCCCCTCTTTAAGGGGTCTAAGATTTTGGGCCCCAACCTCTCTAAAAGAATGTTATGCTTAGATTGACTTAGAGGAAAACCCCCTTGAATAGAAAATTCAAGCCAACATTATTCTTTTAATTTCTTCATCGATGAAGGAACATATAGGTGATCAAAAAAAATATCCTCTGATTCCAGACAATGGATAAGATGAAGAGAATCCTTTGAAGAGCTAGTTTATATGATAGATAGTTCCTCACAACAATCTCAAGAAGACATTGTAAGAGAGAGTCCCCTTAGTCTAGAGAAGAAGAAAATTCCCACTACAAACTTTAAACCTGAGGTCCAGTTTAGGGGTTCCTTAAAATTTTCAAGAATGCCTCGTCTTACCTTCAATTCAATTGAAAAAAAGCATCCTACATCCAGACTATGGGAAACATAAAAAAGAAAGGATAAAGGGAAAAAAATGTTGTAAATTGTCAACAGTAGCTTGTCAAGTTTATGAAAGTAGGGCGTTGATATTTCCCCCACTAGTGTTCAAGCCTTACCAATGATACACGTGTGTTTGTGGATGTACCAACACACAAAATAGTGGTTGTGAGTACATGAAATTCCTATACACTTTTGGCAAGACATGTAACCAATATTCAAGACCTTTTAACCAAAGGATTCCATTTTGAATGTTGTTGGTTGCACTCTCTCCCAAATGGGATAAGGTGTGCTAGTCGTATTGTGACAAGTGGAAACCGTTCATGAAAAAAATGTAGAAAATCTTCAAGATACCAATCAAGCAATCAAGCCAAAGTTACAAAGCATTTACAATGTCAACTAGATGAATCTATGGGATCTCATACCCAAATGCCAACCACTACCATAAATCAAAATGATCAATCTCTTAATCTTTTCAGCAATGTTACCTATCTTTTTGTTAGTCTTGTCTATGGTTAGTTATTCCTTTGGTTAATCCAATTTTGTTTATAATGAACTAGAATAAATAACTATTAGTTATGCAAGATTTAGATATTGATGAACATTTCTAGCATAAGTCATATGAGGGTACTGCTCAGAAAAATTTCCAAACCCTGTTATGAAGGAAACAACTAGACTATATATGCGTACTTTGTATATTTATTTAACTATTTAAAAGACAAGAAAAAACACTCCTAACTACAAGATTTATTGGAGAAAAGAACTTACTTCTCAACAATTTAAGTGATAAATGGCATTTATCTTTGCATCATTATTAAACTTGTCATTTTGTTCTCTTGAATAGGCCACAACATGACCATTGGGTCCTATCTTAGACCTAATGTTCCTTCAAGATTATTTTGTGTATGACATTTGACCTCTAATCTAGTGTTTTTGAAAATTCTTCTTTAATATTATTACAACTAGACAGTACAAGAAATTTACATTGTCACTATTGTTCATCCTATGAGTTACTTGGTGTGGCTTCCTTTCAGAATATTCATTGTACCCATGAGAACTAGACTTGAAGAGTGAGGTACAATCATGAGAAATTTGCAATCCCTCTACAAATTTGCAGCTACTAGCCATTTTCTTTGCATCTTTTTCAATTTTTGCAGTCAAATTCATTATATATGTGTGTTTTGTTTCTAATAAATGATTACCACAACCACTATATTTCTCTAGGGAGAATGGAATGCTACTATCACTATTAGCCTTCCAATCTAGTAATCAATGTGAAGTGCCCACAATGTTATTTTTAGTAACATGAGAGTGAAGCTTCCAACCAGGTCTTCCCCCTGAGACCTTTATTTTCTTATTTATTGGCAATCCCCTCTCTACCATGAGAATAATCTCTATCTGTAGACTTTTGTTGGACCAATTCTTATTTACCACCTCTTGTTCAACAACCTTCTCGGAGCTTCTGACAATAAATAACAAAAAGATCATATGAATAACATGATCAATTCCATAAGTAATTGTATTTAGTTAAAAAATAAAGGGATTTGAACTTTGAAAATGTGTCATCACAAATACTCATTTTCATCAAGTTTGGCTTAGGAGTCTTTGCCTTTATTGTTGGTTCTTCAATAATGTTAAGACCATTATAAAAATTGGATCATGTGACAAATATTTCAAACTATTCTCAAACAAAGAAACATATCACAAGGTACTCACCTTCAATATTGGCCTCCACGTCTTACTACAAGCACTCCTCCTTATGGGTATACTGAAGCACAGGAAGAATCATAGGTAGAAAGTAATGGAGGTATTGAATCTTCTTAGTGATGCTTGTTTCCTACATCCTGTATGTTTCAAGAATATGAGATATTTTCCTTCTACGGATTATAACTACCATCAAATCAATAAAAAGGGAATAGTATTCCCACAAACAAATCCCTAACAAGGAACCAAACACAAATGTAATTCCACTATGCTGACAACTTGTTTAGCCTGAGAAAAATGTTACTGAAACTTCTCAAATGATCTGTAATGTCCATGATTTGGAACCCTTTGTAATTATACATATAGGTTGGTGAGACGATTTGTAACAAGTATAAATGTGATGTATATTTAGGCTGGTGAGTCGTTGGCACTAAGATTTGGTGTTGCGTGCATCTGAGTAGTGAATGGAGAAGTGTTATCAAAGACAGGGTGCACACATTTTATGTGTTGCGTGCACCTAGGTAAGTGTGCACATTGCA
>ML780984.1:328907-380473 GCA_009831015.1 Picea engelmannii | reverse complement strand
TAGGCCAGTGCACCTATCCATGTAATTATACTCAGTTATTAATATAATATTACATCTTTGCACGCAGACAGACTCAGACGAAAAGACATGGGGGGTTGACTCCACTGAAAAATGGAAAAGGGGGGAATATTTTAATAATATTTCCAAAAAGTGTAACCTAACTGATATATTATTTTATCCTAATTTCCCGAGGGTATGGAACGAGCCACCAAGTGGCTTAAAGCTACTTCTGAAGGTGGCAAGTGTCAAGTTGAAGGCATGCAATATATATTGCTATCCTTAGTGTATTTTAGGGGGGATTGCATTATTATCCATTATTCAGGGAAAGTATTTCATGTTGCAGGATCTCCTGAGCAGAAGGGGGTCGGATTGTATGGAAAATATGACTATTACCTTATCTTCACAGAGAAGCTTGTGGGGAGTTGAGGAGTTGTAATCATAGTTTTATTGTCGAGGAGACGGGTTGACAGACCTTGAGCAGTCTCTCTGGGTGAGAGATTGGTTGTTTTGAAGTGGTTGTCAGACCCGTGAGCATACTTTCCAGGTGGGATTTTTGTTGAGAGTTGTTCCCTAGTGCACTGAGCATTAGTCACAGGGCTCAAAGAATTCTTGTTTGGCTTGTTGTTGGTAAACCTGGGAAGGGAAGTGGGAAAGCCAAAGGATTGTTGAGCAGAGAAGGGGCACACTTCCTTGGGTGTGACAGGTGCATGGAAAATGAGATATTGTAGGCTAGTTGCAGTAGCAGGCACCTTAGATGGAGCAATTTTGTTGAGAATCAGACCTTAGCATGTGCTTAGGAACCCTTTTTCCCTGGTGGAGTTAAGCCCCAGCTTGGGGGTGACCTGTTGTTGAAATATTACGAGCAAGAAATTCTATGGCTAGGAGGATTGTCTGAGTTGTGTGCGCAGTTGGTGATTTACATAAAAGATAAGTGTTCTTTATGTGTTTTTCTTGTTTACTATGTGCATATTTGTCTATGCTTGATATGGGTTAATCCTTGTATGTAGTCGCATATAAGTATTTGTTTTTATTTTGTTTAATGTCGCTTGTACATGTAAATATGGTGCTTATAGCCTGTATTTGTAGTTGTGCATGAGTATGTCAGTTGATGATAGCCTTGCATGTTAAGTTAATCTTGTGATTTTGGTTATGAGTCTTCAAGAAGAGGATTTGTTAGTTGGGTGTGCAGGAAAGTAGCCTATGTGCATAGAAGTCTAGAATTCGTGTGTGTGTTCAAGGAAATAGACTCCGCACACAACGAAATCAGAGTTGGCACATGACACCAAGATGGTTGTGCACGTGGTTGTGTTGTGTGACCAGTATGTTAGTGTCTGTATTTATTGAGTTACTTACATTGATTAAGGTTGTGTTAAAAGGAGAATGTTGCTTATGTTGTTATAAATTGTGTGGCGTGACTCAAGTTTGGGTTGAGTGTGTTGTTTCAAGTGATATTGCGCGGACTTGTATTGGATAGAATCTTCCCAATGAAATTTTAGAGTAACATTGCTCAGTAGTATGTTGGGGATGTTACAATTTGGTTAATTTAGAGCTACAGAAGTTAACGTTGTGTGACCTAGCACAACCTAGGGTGGTTGGGGACGTTACATTGTGGTATCAGAGCTATTGGTTCAACATTGGACCTATATGAGCTAGCGATCATTATGAGATTGTCATGTGCACTAAAGGATTGGTGTCGCACAATGCAAATTGTATTATGCGCGTAAACTACTAGTGCACGGTGTAGAGCAGTGATGTGCGCAAAGTATTGATGTGGGGTGTGCGCACTAGAATTTGGGGTGTTAAAATCATCCAAGGAACCAGAAGAAAGGATTATGACAATACGGTGCGGAGTTTTCATGAATTTGTCTCATGAATTCATCTAACAAATCTTAATTGCCTGCACATTTTGAAGAATTATCAATGAATAGAGCAGGATAGAGTCAGTGCAGAAGGTCAAAAGCATGGAAGATGCGTAAAGGACTTACAGTCATGACAATGAATTCGAGGATCTATATGTCGGTTTGAATGTTGATGGTACAGAATCCAAGGAGGAGCGCATGAATTTGGTAGAAACCATAAAGGGATTGCAGAAAGATGTCCAAATCTATAAGGTTGATAATGAAAGGGTTATGAGATCCGAGGTACAGCAAGATGAATTCAATGTCAAATTGATGCAGAGCCTGGATACAATAGAAAAGAAAATGGACAAGGAGACAAAGTCAAGTAGGTCAAGAAGTTGCATGTCTCGTGATGAGAAAAAGAAGAGAATAAAGAAGTGTTGGTAAGCATTCTTTTAAGAAAGCGCACAGTAGCTCAAGTCCATCTCATGTCAGAAAGCATAAGAGAAGGACTGCGGTGGATGAGCTACATGGAGAAATGAATCAGATCAAGCCTCCTACCTTTGACGGTGAGTACAAAAAGGATGAGGATGCAGAGATATGACTATTGGGTATGAGGAATTCCTTCCTGTTGCATAATTATTCTATGCGGGCAGAAGGGAGAATTTATATTTATCATCTCAAGGGGAAAGCTTTAATGTGATGGGATCAATATGTGCAAGTGGAGCACATTAATGAAAAAAATGCTACTTAGAGGGAGTTCAAGAGGTTTTTCCAAAAGAAATACTTAACCAAGCAGTACTATGACAGAATAATGGATTTCTTCGAACTTAAGCATGGGAGCATGACAATAGACGAGTACGAAAGAATATTTTTAGAGTTGTTGAAATATGTGCCTTTTATCAGGGATGAACAAGTGAAGATTCAAAGGTACCTGAGAGGGTTTCCATCATTTATTAGTGAGAAGATACAATATGATGATCCCAAGACATTGGAAGAAACTATAAGGTGCGCTAAGTGTCTATACGAGCATCAAAGGGGAAGACTGACTTTCCAAAAGGCTTGGGAAGATAAGATTAAAAGCAAGGTGAAACAGAGGAAGAAGGGGGCTAAGACATCATTTTTCAGAAGTATTATGCAAGGACAGTCAACCCTCTAGGAGCCTAGAATGTCGGAGATAGTGGGAAAAAATTCATGGCATCAACCTATGGATTGTTGGGGTTGTGGCGGAAATCATATGCATAGAGATTGCCCGCAAAGAGGTGATAAAGCGAGGATTGTGCACAGTGTATGAAAAGTTGCAACAGTTGAGGACATGGGTAGAAATGTGCAAAGGATTTATGCCACATTGGATAACAAGTAGGTTTATTTTTAGTCGCACATGATCGAGGTGGAAGGTAAGATTAATGATCAACCCATTGTTATTTTAATTTACTCATGAGCTAGACATAGTTATCTAGATTCTAAGATGGTGGAAAGATTCCATTTTCCAAGAAGCGAGCTTGGAAAACCATGGTTGGTGCAGTTAGCAACAGGAGCAAAAAGGAAAATTAACGAGATAGTCAAGGCATGTCCAATGGAAATGAATGGACTGTGCACAAAGGTTGATTTGAATATTATACCTTTGGGCTCGTATGATTGCCTCATTGGTATGGATTGGTTGGACGAGCACCATGTTTTCCTAGATTGTTATAATAAGGAATTTATTTTCTTAGATGAGGAAGGAAACTTAAGAACAGTTCAAGGAATTCCAAGAGTTGTCTCTATCAGAGAAGTTCCAGCATTGTAGTTGAAGAAAAGTTACAGGAAGGGATGTCAAGTATTTGCAACGCACTTGGAGGAGGTACCTAAGGATAAAGTGTCAAGTATTGAAGACTAAGCAGTACTGAAAGAGTTTGAGGATGTCTTTAAAGAGATCTCGGGGTTGCATATAGATTTCTCTATAAATGGAATGCCTAGATAAACTCTTATATCCAAGACTCTTTATAGGATGAGTACGCCAGAGTTGAAGGAGTTGCAGATGCAACTTGAAGAGCTTATGAAGAAGGGTATATATGCCTAAGAATGTCGCCTTGGGGTGTGTCAATTTTATTCGTGAATAAAAAGGATGGTACGCTGAGACTTTGTATCGATTTCAGACAATTGAAGAAGATAATAGTGAAGAACAAGTATCGGTTGCCAAGGATAGATGACATGTTTGATCATCTAAGGAGCGCAGGGATATTTTCCAAGATAGATATCAAATTTGGATATCACCAGGTGAGAATAAAAGAAGAAGACATCATTAAGACTGCCTTCAGAACAAGTTATGGTCATTACAAGTTTACAATGGTGCCATTTGGGTTTTCAAATGCACCATTTATTTTCATGTGTTTGATAAATGGAGTTTTCAGAAGTTATTTAGATAAGTTTGTCATTGTGTTTCTAGATGACATACTTATTTACTCAAAGTCTGAGGAAGAGCACGAGAAACACTTGAGGATGGTGTTGCAGGTATTGAGGGAGCATCATATTTATGCAAATTTTAACAAGTGTTCACTTTAGCAGCGACAAATTCATTACTTGGGTCATATAATTTTAGAGGAAGGAATAGTTGTGGACCCAGCAAAGATAAAATCCATTGAGGAATGGCCAACACCAAGAAAGGTCACAGAAGTGAGATCCTTTATGGGACTAGTCAGGTACTAAACAAGGTTTATTGAAGGATTCTCACATATTTCGCATCCAATTGCATCCCTGCAGAAGAAAGGTGTGTGATTTGAGATAACTATGGATTGCAAAAGGAGTTTCTAGCACTTGAAGAGTTTGCTAACAAGTGTGCCAATTTTGAGAATCGTTGATCATGATGAAGACTTCATTGTGTGCACGGATGCATGCAAGGAAGGACTAGGTGGAGTCCTGAGTCAGAATGGACATGTGATATGCTATGAATCAAGGAAGTTGAAAGAGAATGAAAGGCTCTATGTTACTCATGATTTAGAATTGGTAGCCATAGTGCATGCCTTGAAGATGTGGTGGAATTATCTCATGGGTAAAATATTTGACTTGAGAACAGACCATTGTGATCTGAAGTATTTGTTTGGACAACCAAGTTTAAATGCCAGACAAAGTAGCTGGTTAGAGTTCCTTAGTGAGTATGACTTCAACATAAAGCATATCATAGGAAAAGATAAAAAGGTGGTTGACGCACTCAGCAAGAGGGTGCATGGGATGCATGCGACAACCATTAGCATGTACCAGACATATTTGTGTGACAGAATTTTGGAAGTTTCCAAATCAGATCTGCGTTATGTGGACATAAAGGAGAACTTACAATAAGGTATTTCGCATCATAAATTTGAAGGTTATGACCTAAGAGAGGATCATATCCTCATGTATAGATGCAGAATATATGTGCCAAATGATTAGGAGTTTAATATATGTCCCAAATGATTAGGTTCCTTATGTTGGACATCCAGGTTACCAGAAGACAATTGTCGCAGTCAAGAAGCAATACTTTTGGCCAAGTATGAAAAAGGAAGTTGCAAATTTTATTGCAAGATGTCTTGAATGTCAAAAGGTCAAGGTTGAGAACAAAAATCCAATTGATTTTCTATAGCCCTTGCCTATTCCTAAGTGGAAGTGGGAAGTTGTGACCATGGAATTCGTAACTAAGATGTCTAGAACTGCTAAGTAGCATGATTATATTATGGTGGTGGTGGACAAGCTTACTAAAGCTGCCTATTTTTTTTCTAGTGAAGTCATTGCACAAGGAAGCCAACATTGTTGAGATATACATGTGAAAAAATGCCAATATGCATGGTGTACCTAAGACAATTGTGTCTAACAAAGATTCCAAGTTCACCTCGAACTTTTGGAAAGGGTTATTTAAAGGATTTGGGACAAATCTGAATTTCAGCGCAACATATCACCCTAAGACAGATGGTTAGACAGAGAGAGTAAATTGGTTGATTGAAGACATGTTGAGGATGGATGTGATGGATAAGCCATAAAAATGGAAATACTACTTGCATTTGGTAGATTTTTCCTACAACAATGGGTATCATGAATCTTTAAATATGAGCCCATTTGAGGCATTGTATGGTAGAACATGCAACACAGATGTGAGTTGGGACAACCCAACATATTGCGCAATAGTTGGGCCATATTTTCTCCAGAAAATGGAGGAGCAGATGGTAAAGATAAGGCAAGATCTAAAGGCTTCCAAGGATAGGCGGAAAAACTAAGAAAATAAAGGCAGAACCCACAGAGATTTCAAAGTGGGTGATCATGTGTTTTTGAAAGTGAAGGCCATGCGTAGTTCCTGGAAGTTGGGAAAGCGTTCTAAGTTAGCAGTGCGCTATTGTGGGCCATTCGAAATCCTTGAAAGGATTGGTCATGTTGCATATATGCTTGCATTTCCTACATCCTTGTGCATTAATGATTTTTTCCATGTGTCATTGCTTAAGAAGTACGTATCGGATGCTAATCATATTATTGATTGGAATGTGGTTCAGGTGGAGCCAGAAGGAATATTTCAAGTGCGACTGGTTTTCATATTGTATCGAAAAATCATGCAGCTCTGAAATCGATCCATGGGTTTGGTAAAGGTCCAATGGACCCGGTACGGTCCTGAGGATGCAACTTGGGAGTGTGAGGATGTTATGCGAGCAGAGTATCTTCATCTTTTTGAAATTTTGTATGTACATGTGTATATGATGCACTCAAGACAATGCATAAATAAGGGAGACGGGATTGTAATGTCTCTGATCAAGAACCCTTTGTAATTGTACATATAGGATGGTGAGTCGATAGGTACCAAGTGTAAATGTAATGTACATTTAGGTTGGTGAGTCATTGGCACTAAGTTTTGGTGTTGCATGCACCTGAGTAGTGCGTGGAGAAGTGTTATCAAAGACATGGTGTGCACATTTTATGTGGTGTGTGCACTTGGGTAAGTGTGCACATTGCACAGTGTTGTGTGCACTTGGGTAAGTGCACGAGAATGACCTAGAAGTGCACGCAAAATTTATATATGTGTGTGTGTGTGTGTGTGTGTGTGTGTGTGTGTGTGTGTATTGAGGCCGAAGACCCTATGTGAGTATGCGGTTGGTGAGTCGGAACGCAAATAGGCCAGTGCGCCTATCCATGTAATTATACTCAATTATTAATATAATATTAGATTTTTGTGTGCAAACAGACTCAAACGAAAAGAGATGGGGGGTTGACTCCACCGAAAAAGGGAAAAGGGGGGGAATATTTTAATCATATTTCTAAAAATTGTAACCTTACGGATATATTATTTTATCCTAAGTTCTCTAGGGTAAAGAACGGATCACCAAGTGGCTTAAAGATACTTCTGAAGATGAAAAATGTCAAGTTGAAAGCATGCAATATATATTGTTTGTCGTAATGCATTTTCAGGGGGATTTCATTATTATCCATTATTCGAGGAAAGGATTTCATGTTGCAGGCTCTCGTGAACAGAAGGGGGTCAAATTGTATGGGAAGTATGATTATTACCTTATCTCCACTGAGAATCTTGTGAGGATTTGAGGAGTTGTAATCATAGTTTTACTGTCGAGCAGATGAGTTGAAAAAACAAGAGTGGTCTCTCTAGGTGAGAGATTCGTTGTTGTGAAGTGGTTGCCAAAACCATGAGCATACTTTCCAAGTGGGATTTTTGTTGAGAGTTATTCCCTGGTGCGTTGGGCATTAGTCGCAGGGCTCGGAGACTTCTTATCTGACCTAATTTTGGTAACCCTAGGAATTTAAGTGGGGCATCCGAAGGACTATTGAGCAGAGAAGGGGCACACTTCCTTGGGTGTCATAGGTTGATCTGAAAAGATCTTTTACACGACTATGTTTGAGTTATTCAGCATGTGTTAATTAACTAATTAGGAAGCTTAACGAAAGAGGAATAAGATATGAGAAGATATCACAGCCATATAAACATGTACATAACTAAAATGAATCATAAAACAATAGCAAACCATACCACCAATGTGATAACGGAGTTCGGCAATATCGCCTAAGTCTTCGGGCCTTTTTCTCAGTGGGTGAGGCTTTCTTATCTCTATTCAAAGCTCAATAAGTAAATCACAACAGTGCCAAAAGGTTACAAAACTGATCCGTTCTTGTTCTCCTGGATATCAAGAACCCAATAGAAGAAACGGCACTCAAATCGGATGACCGGAGCTCCCAGAAATGGCTCGCAAAGGTGAGCTCCTCAACAATTTCCCTCCATAAAAATGGCTTTGGCTTAGAAAATCTTCATCATAAACCTACTATGAATCTCCTCTCATGGCCTCAATAAGGCCTGGTTTATATAGATCTGGATTTGGTAACCATCTCCCAACTTCCTCCCCAGATATGGCCTCAAAAAGGGCCCAATATCCCCCAAAAATGAGCAAAATCCTCCAAAAATAGAAGAATTAATGAAATAAAATCACTATAATATAGTGATAAAAACCCACTTTTTCTTTAACAAAGGGCTAAGCCCATTTTTCCTGGCGCGTTCCCCTTAAACTCAGTCATATGAGGCCATGTGGCCAAGCACCAGCCCCCTAGTGGTTGCACGTTGGCCCCTCCTCTGTAATACCAGGTCATATGGCGCAATTTGATAGAATGTCGAGACTGAGGGCTTATCCTTAGTCCTCCGCACCACTGCATCATAGTTGCAACCCCCAGTCATATAGTAATTGTTGGAACCATGGCCCATGGCCCCCGCTCTCGTGGCTTGTCATTAGAGCTTAGCACCCGGAATGGTTAAGCGAGGGTCATGTGGAGTGAAATAAAGTCGTGGGCTGGGGCCTAGCCCCAGCCCTTTCCACCACCATATGAAACCCTTTTCAACTTTATAACAATATGACACCATATCATGTTAAGACCCAACACGCAGGTGGGTTGGCTAGCCCAGTCGGAGGTCTTGTGTTCAATCCTCGTCCACTCCAAAAACAAAATTATAAAGAACTTTTAAGCCAATCCCTGGGTGACACATGGCAACCCATGTCTAGGCCACATGGCACCTCCTCATTCACCGAAAATCAATGCCAAGTGTCAAATGTGGATTGGTCCATCTATCTACATCGTACCCTGCCACCTGTCTTCCTATCAATGTCGTACCATGCCACATGTCACCGTACGGATGAGCCACGCATCGTCGTACAGACTTGCCACGTCAGATGTACGAATGTGCCACATGTCACCCTTGCAGTGGTGACACATGTCACCTCCCTATTGGTCAACCTGTACTTTCCACGTCATCAGTCTGTATGCCCAGTCATCCTTCCACATCCACTGTACGGAATCTGCCACGTCTACGCCAACTGTGATGCAATGTTAGTTGTACGGCTTGTACAGTTAGCTGCCACGTGGCATTGTACGGACTATACAGACTATACAATCAACATTTTTTTGCCTGTTTGGAAAAACGAACAGAACATGATATCAGGAGCATACGACGTCTGTTTGAGCCTGTTCAAGTTGTGTTGGGTTTGTATCAATGAGGCCTACGTGCGCATCCATTTTGAAGTTATTTTGGTAACATTGATTTTTAGGCCTTTCTAAGCCCCATCAAGCTCTTAGATCCGATTATGGATCACACCTCCCCACTAAAGGACCTTTTGGTCCCCAAAAGGTTACTGACCAGTCAACAAGCTCGGGATAGGCCACCCGACTTGATATCTGTCTTTGAACTCTGTCATGTGCACCTATCTCATCAAGATCAACTGTAACACAATCATGACAACTAACAGCATATTGTTAGCCATTTGAACCCTGTCACATCTTACTGAAGCTACTATCATCCATGTAGACAACATTACTAATGATAGCATAAAAAATATGACTGCAAACAAGTTGATATGTTTGTAATATTTACACGAAAATAGCTTATCTTGAAGCAAACTGTGATTGATTTTCCATTCCAAAATCATCTCATGTTCTTGCTTAAGATCGATTACTTGATTTGAAACAATTATAGGTTTGTTGCTTGCTTGAACTGCCTTCTTTAATTGTTCCATAGTTTGAAGAGTTTTATTTTCCTTTACATGATGAGCATGAACCACGTAATCTTGACCTGCTTTGGTTAATTGATATTGATTCTTTGTCCCGTAGAATATTGTGTTACGATCATATAAGTATGGACTACCTAAGACTATTCCACGTTCACTTAGTGGCACTACATCACATGTTACCTCATCCACATACTTAGATAAAATTGCAAATTTGAAGGTGCACTACTTTGTTATGTGCATTTGATGATGGTTGCTTATCCATTTAAGTGTGTAGGGCTTATGATGTATTTGTGTTTTTAACCCTGATTGCTTAACCAATTCCTCATAAATTAGGTTAGATTGAGATCCACTATCGATTAATGTATCAACTTTAGTGTGTTTCATGATGACCCTTATATGAAACAAGTTACTTCTACAATCAATTCCTTCACCAATTTTACCTATCATACCAACCAATGAGACCTTAGATTCATCACCTGAATCTGATCCCAAGTCTATGGGTCGTGTTGTTGCCACAAATATTTGTCTCCCCTTATTTTCCTTGAACCACTTCGGTCTCTTCTCAGGATGAAACTGTCAACAACGGTCCTCATCATGCCCCTCTTTCTTGCAATGCTTGCAAGAGGGATTTTCTTCCTTTCTCGTCACTACATTTGACTTCTTTCCATGCCACTTCCTCTTTTCCTCTTTCCTTGACGATGATTCCCCTGATGCACCAACACCTGTTTTTCCTACTTCAATGTATGTTGCTTGAAATGAAACCTCATCAAGATTAGTTGGTCCAAACATGAATACAGTGTTTCTAATATGTCCAGGTAAACCTCCTATATACTTCATAAGAGTTTCTTGGGTATGTAAAGGAATATCTAACATCAATGCCATTTTTCGAAAGCCATTTGTGTATTTTTTCATTGTTTGTTATTTTCTTAGTTTTAAATCTTGTCATTCAATTAACGCTTTCTCTTTATAACCCAAAGGATAGAATTGCTTCCTAACTACAGAAATAAAACTTTACCATGATGGAAATACATTACCCACTTGTTTCATTTCGTTTTTCAACTTGCTTTGCCACCAAATGAGTGATGTGCTTGCAAGTCTCAAAGATGCCAACTTGATTTGTGTGGCCTCATCCTTGATCGGTTGCACACTGCAATAGACCTCCATCTGCCTAACCCAATTTTCAGGTCTCTCTGCATTAACTTCACCATCATATATTTGTAATTCGAATTTAACATCAAGTTGTAATAATGGCATTTCATTCTTATGTTTATGAACATGTTTCTTTGCATTGGATTTAGAACTTGAACTTGAAGAAGGAGGTGATGATGGAGGTGAAGGAGGAATCTGAGGAGGATCCTCTCCTTATTCATTTTTTCCCTTTGAATTTTCACCAAGAACTAGTCTCTTATGTTCCAAGTAATCATAATACAAAACTTTCATCATCTCCGACATAGCAAAGAAAGTTTTTCGAAACTCTTTCTCATCTCGAGAAAGTCCCTCTTCCAATGCCATCCTCTCCCTTTGAGAAGTTCTCTTTCTCAATCCAATCAATGGATTCTATTCAACAAGATTGTCTTCCCCATGATGTATATTTTCCCTGGTTAACAAGAAAAACTCAAATCCAAATGTCAACTAGCTCTGATACTACTTGATCCAAAAATATCTTTTACACGACTATGGTTGAGTTATTAAGCATGTGTTAATTAACCAATTAGGAAGCTTAAAGAAAGAGGAAGAAGATATGATAAGATATCACAGCCATATAAACATGTAAAGAATTGAAATGAAGCATAAAATAGTAGCAAACCATAACACCAATGTGATAACGGAGTTCAGCAATCTCGCCTACGTCTCTGGGCCTTTGTCTCAGTGGGTGAGGCTTTCTTATTTATGTTAAAAGATCAATAAGTACATCACAGTAGTGCCAAAATGCTACAAAATTGATATGGTCTTTTTCTCCCAGATCTTAAGAACCCAACAAAATAAACGACACTCAAATCGGATGACCGGAGCTCCCATAAATGGCCCGCAAAGGTGCGCTCCTCAACAGTTTCCCTACATAAAAATGGCTTTGGGTTGGAAAATATTCAGCATAAACCTACTTTGAATCTCCTCTCATGGCCTAAAGAAGGATTGGTTTATATAGATCTGGAGTTGGTAACCATCTCCCAACTTCCTCCCCAAATCTAGTTTCAAAAAGGGCCCAATATCCCCCAAAAATGGGCAAAATCCTCCAAAACCAAATGAATTAATTAAATAAAATCGCTATAATATAGTGATAAAAACCCAATTTTGCTTTAATAAAGGGATAAGCCCCTTTTTCCTGGTGCGTTCCCCTTAAACTCAGTCATATGAGGCCATATGGCCAAGCGCTAGCCCCCTAGGGGCTACGTGTTGGCCCCTCCTCCGTAATACAAGGTCATATGGGACAATTTGATAGAATCTTGACACTGAGGGATTATCCCTAGTCCTTCGCGCCACTGCATCAGAGCCGCAACCCCTGGTCATATAGTAACTGTTGGAATCGTGGCATGTGGCCCATGGCCTCCGTGCCCGTGGCTTGTTGTTTGAGCTTAGCACCTGGAATGGTTAAGCGAGGGTCATGTGGAGTGAAATAAAGCTATGGATTGGGGCCTAGCCCCAGCCCTTTCCGCCACCATATGAAACCCTTTACAACTTTATGACAATATTACAACATATCATGTTAAGACCCAACGTGCAGGCGGGCTGGCTAGCTCAGCCTGCCAAGTCACTATCCCGGCCGAAGGTCCTGTGTTCAATCCTCGTCCGCTCCAAAACAATTTTTTGTAAAGAAATTTTAAGCCAATCCCTGGGTGCCACATGGAAGCCCACGTCTGGGCCACATGGCACCTCCTCATTCTTCGAAAATCAATGCCAAGTGTCACACGTGGATTGGTCCATTTGTCTGTGTCATACCCTGCCACGGGCAGGCCATGCGTCACCATACAAACGTGCCACGTCAGTTGTACGAACATGCCACGTGTCTCCCTTATAGTGGTAACATGTGTCACCTCCCTATTGGTCCACCTGTACCTGCCACGTCGCCAGTCTATACACCCAGTCATCCTGCCACGTCAATTGTACGGAATTTGCCTGGTCTGCACCAACTGTGTTGCCACATCAGTTTACGGTCATACGACCTGTATAGTCAGCTGCCACATGGTACTGTATGGACTGTAGATTCAGCATTTGTTTTGCCTGTTTGGCAAAATGAATAGAATGGGATATCAGGAGCATACGACATATGTTTGAGCTCATTCAAGTTGTGTTAGGTTCATATCGACGAGGCCTACGTACACGTCCATTTTGAAGCCATTATAAGAACATTTATTTTTAGGCCTTTATGAGCCCCATCAAGCTCTTGGATCCAATTCTGGACCACGGGTGCATGGGAAATGAGATATTGTAGGCTAGTTGTAGTAGTTATCACCTTGGACTGAGCCATTTTGTTGAGAATTGGACCTTAGCTTGTCCCTAGGAACCCTTTTTCCCTGGTGGAGTTAAGCCCCAGCGCAGGGGTGACATGTTGCTGAAAGATTATGAACAACAAAGTTTATGGATGGGAGGAATGTTTGAGTTATGAGCGCAGTTGGTGATTTCCATAAAAGATAAGTGTTCTTTATGTGTTTGTCATGTTTATTGTGTGCATATTTGTCTATGTTTGATATGATTTAATCCTTGTATGTAGTCGCATATAAGTATTTGTTGACTTTATTTGTAGTTGTGCATGAGTATGTCAGTCAATGATAGCCTTGCATGTTAAGTTAATCTTCTGATTTTTGTTATGAGTCTTCAAGAAGAGGAAATTCTTAAAGAGTTTCATGACATTTTTTATTGGTCATATGAGGAAATTCTAGGCATTGATCCTCGGATTGTTGAGCATGAAATCAAAATTTATGATGATGCTAAGCATATTTGGCAAAAGTTATGGCTAGTTAATCCAAAGAAAGCAACTTCCATGAAGGAAAAGGTAGAAAAATTGCTTTGTGGTGGTTTCATTTACCTAGTTCCTTTGACGAAGTGGGTTTCCAATCTTGTTCCAGTTGATAAGAAATAAGGTACTATTTTAGGGATCTTAATCAATATTTTCCAAAGGATCGTTATCCTACCCCATTCATTGATCATATTATTGATCAATGCATTGATAGTGAAATATTTTCTTTTCTGAATTGTTTCTTTAGCTATAATCAAATTCAAATAAAATGGGAAGACTAGCATAAGGCTATGTTTATTTGTCCTTGGGGTAATTTTTCCTATCGAAAGATGTTTAGTTTCAAAATGTTGGATCCACATTCCATTGGGCCATGTCATATACTTTTTATGACATCAAATACATTGTTGAAGTTTATTTGGATGACTTAGCTGCGAGGTCCCAGAATCATGTTGAGCATCCATCTCACCTTCATGCTATATTCACTTAATTTTAGTATTATAAAATTCATTTGAATCCACATAATTGTATATTTTGTGCGATATCTAGGATATTGCTTGGCTTCATTATCTCCAAGTTCGAGATCATGATTGGTCCTTTTAAGGTTGAGGTGATAGTTCAGTTGCCTCCCCCATTTACCATTAGATAAATTCAAAGTTTTTAAGGAAAGGAAAACTTTCTATGAAGATTCATAGAAAATTATGAGGATATTGTGAAAGGTTTCATGCACCTTTTGAAGAAGGGTGTACATTTTATAAGGGATGACCAAGAACAATGCTTGTTTGAATATTTGAATAAAACCTTAGTGTGAGTCTCATTACTAAGTCTTTCAGGCTACAGTAAGGATTTTTTTCTCTATCTTGTCGCATCTGAATCCACCATTGGTATGGCGTTGATCCAAGATGATAGTTCACAGCGCAAACATGTGGTTTATTACCTTAGTAAGGGTCTTGTCGGTACCAAATTGTGTTATTCCCATGTCGAGAAGTTAGATTTGGTATGAATTCATGATGTCCATTGTCTCAAGCACTATATTCCTCTTTGAAAAACTATTTTTTTAGCAAAATCCAACCCAATGCACCACATTTTGACTGATCGGATCATTGGGGGAAAATATTTGAAATGGATAGTCATCTTACAAGAGTTTGATTTGGAGTTTGCTATGAATTTACCTTGAAATCCAAGAACTCTTTGGCTTTTTTTGAGTTAATGTACGAGCTCACGGGAGATGTTGAGGAATCTATGGCCAGTGAGTCCTTATCAGATGAATATTTATTCCTCTTTGACTATTTAGATACCTAGTACATAGATGTCATGATATATCTTCAAACCCAATAGTTTAACCCTCGTTCATCTCATAATGAATGTCAATGTATTTTCCATCAAGCCAAAATTTATCTCTTCGTCAATGATACTCTTTATCAACGTGTCATAGAATTGTTATTGCATCAATGCTTAGTCCATGAGGAAGATGAGAGGGTCTTAAATGATTGCCATGTTGGATCATGTGGAGATCATCTTTCTAGGATAGACACAACACATTATGCATGGGATACTTCTACTCATCCATCTTTAAAGATTGCATTCAGGTAGTGCAAAAGTGTCATCCTTGCCAAGTATTTACTCAGAAGATGCATGTTCATATTGCTTCATTACACTATGTGGTTACCATTGGCCCCTTTTCAATGTGAGGGATATACTTTGTAATGTGCAAGCCTGTTTTGGATAATGGTTACAATTACATTATTGTGGTCATTGACTAGTTCACTAAGTGGGTTGAGGCTATGCCTACTTCTTCCAATGATGGTGCCATAGTGGAACTTTTCCTATTTAACCATATTATTGCTAGGTTTGGTCTACCCATTATGATTGTCACTAATCATGGGTCTCTCCTTCAGAATAAGATGATGACCAAATTGGCGGCCAATTTGGGTTTTAAGCATGAAAATTTGTCACCTTACTATCCTCAATCTAATGGTCAAGTTGAAGCCATCAATAAAGTTTTGAAGACCATCATGTAGAGGATAGTGGACAAGCACAAGATGAAATGTCATCTAATGCTTTTTTTGGCATTATGGGCCTAAGAAACCTTAGTCAAATCTGCCACCATTTTTACACCTTTTCAACTTGTTCATGTAGTGGAGGTACTTATGTTAATTGAATGTGAAATTCTTTCATTGAAGTTAGCCATAGAATTCTTTCTTGATACCTTTGCAGAGGAAGAACATATCATTTATTTGGCCCATATTAACAAACATCATCAAGAAGCTATGTTGGCTGATGAGACTCATAAGAATCATGTTAAATCCTAGTATGGCATGTCCTCATATCTTCACTAAATTTGGTTTTGGTTTATGATCAAGATCATGAAAAGTTAGAGGCTCGGAAATTTGAATCTTTTTGGCATGGTCATTACATTGTGATCCATGTATTGCAAAAATAGGCCTATGAGTTAGTTGAATACAAAGGAAATCCTTTGTTGGAGATTTTCTATGGGCTCTATGTGAAAAAGTACCATGCAGATGTAGCGATATTGCATGGTGCTTTTCTAACATGTTGCATTTTAAATTTTTGTACTTTAGAGATGTTTATTTACATTTTGGTTTTTGGTTCACATGCTTATCATGTCTAGTGATTGATTTGCAAATGTCAACATCCATTCTCATTTATGCAGGTTTCATATATGACACTATCCATAGTACCTAGAACATTGCTTCTACCACATGGGTGGTTTTTTCTCCCATAGAAAAAATTAGTGAGTTCATGAGCACGTGCCTCAATCCTGTGACTAACGATGTTATAGAGTATAGTGCAGTCATCGAACTTCTTTTCAAAGCTATTTCTCTTAACATCTGCATGTAGTTGTAGAATTGGATTCATAGTTAGTGGTGTCACAATTGAATAATGTTTGTCATGTTAGAAATCCTACACTTCTTAGGAAGTATTTAAGGGTGTGACTTCTTGGGGGACTATTTGAGTTTATTACTAATGTTAATTTTCCAATTTAAACACATTGGTTGATTCATTGGTTAACTATGTGTTGGACTAGTTATTATTGCATTAAACTAGAAAATCAATACAAGAATTCATGTACAATAATCATGGAAATTAAATAAAAATAATTTAACTCATAAGAATAATCAAACCATATGTATAAATATATAAAAAGACAATTATACATCGTGTCCAAAAAATATATAAGGTACAAAAATCAATCTCTTTGGCCCAAAATATTATAGCCTCAAAAGGCATCTAGTCTAAAATCTATAGATACTATATAGGATAATCCTTAGACGAATCATCGTGTGCCAAAACATATTTCTCATGGTAGCACACAATCGCATTGGTTACCTGCCTCAACAGTCTAACAAAAAGGTTGTGGTACTCCAACCACATGGAACTGTAACCTCTAGGGCACATCATCTACTATCATCCTAGGCACACCCATAATGATCCCCCTAAGGTTCCTTCACACTTCACAAATGTTTTTCGCAGTGTCATCAACCCCCTCCTCTATGTCTCGTTGATATTCCTCTCTAGATCTACATCCTGAGCAATGACATTGGCCCAATATCTATGTCATACATAAATATTTCTAATGTTATTGCACGACAACAAAAATATAATATTTTTAAATCTAAAACAATGTTATAAATTCAAAACTAAAAAATATGTGTTCTTCTTACCTATGTCTCCCCATTGTGCTCCAGGAGTTAGTACGAGCTTTGGATCATGTCGGGAGTCTATGTCAGTATAGGGGTAGTCCTTGATCATGACAATCTTCTCATCCCACCAATCAAAGAAATACTATCCAAAAGTACTCATGGGAAAGTCGCCTCGAAGGTGAGCCATACAATTTGTCCACCTCTACATCTTAGGCTCTACCACCCCAACAAATGGAGTAGATACATGGGGGAACATCATTTGTACTCTCTCCAAAAATAAAGGATGGAGGATCCACCCATACCCAAAATATTTTTATTTCCTTGTCCTACATCTAGTAAATTAATCTCTAATGTTTACCACTAATCTTGTACACTAGTCACAAATTGTAGGTTGTAGACACTCTAGAGCATAATGGATGTGTGTACTTGAAGCCAAATATGGTGTAGTGGACCCTACTACTCGAATGATGGTAAAAAACATGGTTATGAGGTTCATTTGTTGGACATTCTTCATTTGCAAATAATTTCCACTCTTCCTAGACCCCGGTCTATAATGAGAAATTATGTATTCATCGACAGTTCTAGTAGCTCCACCACTACCACCTCGTTTCAATATCATTGACTCACCACATCGAGATAATCCTATAAGGAAATAGTTTTCCTAGACATCTTTGTGGAGAACCTCATGCACCATGCTGAAGTATTGTTGAAATGGGTCCTAAAAACCCACGAGCCTCTACAACAACATGCTTTGGATTCACATGTTTTGGCTCCAAAATAATTTTAAGAGCTCGTAATCTCTCAATGCATCCAATGTTCCTTGGTCTTGCAATGTGGCCACATTGGACACCTCATGTTCCTTTTCTTTCCAATATATCATGATGATTGGCTCTACAAAAACTTGAGGAAAAAATATGCATCAACACCTAGTTAATCTTTATGAGAAATTTTGCCAGTTTTACCTCTTTTAGTGCTCAACCGCAACTATTCACATGAACAATGGTATCTAGTCATGGATTTTATATAGAATAATAATGATGAGGGCCTTCTGGCCATGACTATTGGGTGTCGAACCCACAATTGCATGCTTGTAGTCCAAACGAGGTTCGACACCTTCCAATTTACCAACTAAATTAAAATTTAAATAGATGGAAATGATGAGCATGAGTTAAGGGCCTACCTAGTCCAAATAAAACTTTATTCCCATAGTTAAATATCTTGCAACCATACCAGAAGCTTTGGAGTAAAAACAAGTATTTTACTATTGTAAAATTCAACAAGGTGAAATGGTTAAAAGGAGCTGTAAAATTCAACAAGGTGAAATGGTCAAAAGGAGCTCATTTTCCCATATGTAGACATGTTTTTTACCCATTTTGGGCCTTAGACAACCATTTTTTCTCCTTTATTAAGGGTCAACCCCTTTACAACTTCTATTTTATGCTTGGAAATTGTTAAAAAATATTCATATTGGATTTACAATTTTTAGTTGGAAAAACGTTAAGAATGCATTCGCTAATGACGTGAAATTTGCATGTGATCTTTGACTTCTAGATTAGTGTTGTTGTTCATTTATAGAGGACTTCGAAACATTTTTTGGTACCTTCATGTGGAGATATTCAATGAAATTTGAGGTAAGTGTTTCAATTTGGAATATAGTGATAGGCTTCTCACTTGCATCTTGATCTTGCATTATTTAACCCAAAAATGTGTCGACGTTATGCCTTAGGTTCAGTCCTGTCAGGTTGAGATATTTCACTCTCTTATCTGCTATGGTTTGTAACTTGTTCGATAGTTCCTACCCTTCATGGGCCACTCTAGTTAGCACTCCTTTTTTCATTGGGTGCCCATGTTGAGATTTATTCATATGCCTAGGAACCATATTTATCCCTACCATGACTTAACATTTGAGACCACATGCTTCTCTCTCATCTTTTTTTGACCATGTCCTAAGGGGTTCCTGTGATTATTTTGTCACTTTACAATTGCATTTGCTTATTTTTGTTTGAATATTTGTTCCTAGTGCTACAATTTTATTCACTTCATTATGCTTATCTCCATTGCAGTGACTTGTTGGCCTTCGTAATTTGCATCTATTGCCTCTACTTTTCGACATTTATCCCTAGAGAAAACACATTCATGAGTGGACACAACTTGCCAATACCTTTTTTTCATTTTATTTGCATATGTTTATTCTGTGCACTTGGAATCTAGTCTCGTGCCTATTATCCACTAGTTTGTGGATACATTATCCTTGCTAGGGAATGTCCTTAAATGTATTAAACAGTTCTATGGCAAAAACCTGAGAAGAGGATTGGAGACTTGGTACATTGTTGACAGATTCTGCATTCATGATTATCTCTTCAAGGACTGGTCCATGAACTTCAACAAGTTTTTTTCCTTCTAGTTAATTAAATGAGAGTATGAACATGTGAGAGGTCAGTGAACAAATGAAGTAGTGAAACCTTAAATGATGGGATATTTGAAGGCCTTACAAGAGTATATTAACGGAGAGGCAACCAACAAAGGTTGTGTGAGGGAAAATAGATCATTTCAAACACTTCTTCAGTGCATGGTTGGCCTCCAGTTTACTATTGTTGAAGAAGGAAATCAGTTGCAACTATCAATGCTTCAGAAATTACTCCATCCTAGATAAAAATAAATAAAAATTAGAGACTAAGACAATGCACAAAACATAGGTCTTTGTACATGATGAAGTGGTTGAGTAAATGTATAAATTATAGCAGGTCAAAATTGTAGAGGGTACTTAATATATGGCCTTTTGAACTTTGGTGTGTATATATATATACACACACATGTGTGTTGGGACGTTGAGTTAATCTAGGGCCTACCTTTGTTGAAGAGTGAATGGTGATATAAAACAACAACTTCGACTTGTATGTATGCATAATTTAAATTAGGTCAGGGCCGGCCTGTATGTCGGAGGATTACTTGAGCGCCCCTTGCTATAGTGGGAAAACCCCCCTACGGACTACACTAGGATTCTAAAGTGCAGGAAAAGCTAACCATCTAAAGTCTCCTACTTTTAATAACTATCCTGACAACACCCCACATTCATGCATAAAGTACAAAGTATAGGGATCCAGTAGTCTTACCTTAAACTCTGCATCCGGTGTTGATCCCTATGCGTTCGATTGCTTCTCGACTGCAAATCTCCTCCCAAGGTTGACCTGCATTCACCAAAAGACAAACAAGAAACTATGAACATGCATTCTATATATGAATTAATGGGTTATATGTCATAACAAAATGTAAATCAAACATGAAGATTGAACACATCATATGGCGGGACCGAAAAAGTACTTCTTTATATTAATCTCACAGAGTTGTTAACAAAATGAGATCAGCGACTGCACCTCGAACCTAGTCCTAGGATCCCCTTCACCAAGCTCCAACTGCTTCAACGTATCCTTCTTCTCTCACACTTCTCTCTAGAGAATGGGCATAGGCTTATGGATGAGGAAAAAGGAAAGAATAGGTAATTCTGGCTCAAAACTCACAATGTGGTTGCAAATTCTTGGGGCAAGGTGGGAAAGAAAAATGGGCAGAGTTTCATTGTTGTTATGTTTCTCCTTGGAATGAGATCCCAACACCTCTTTTTATATGACAAAAATATGTTTATTCGGTTGGGTGACGGGCTATAGGTGGTCACTTGGTTAGGAAACTACCCAATAGCCCGTAATCTCAATGAATTCCTTGCAAATTTTTATTTTATGCAACTTTAGTGGGTATACGTGGGTTGTAATGGTGCATCTAGCATACGTACGCGGGCAGTAGTGGCGCAGCTAGCGTACATACGCGGGCAGTATTGGTGCAGGGTGCATACATCTTCAAAAATTGTGTTTTTAAGAAGAGTTGTTTTGTATTGGCTTGGCAAAAATAGTAAGTAAGATGGCCTGATGCCAAGTCTACATGTGTGGTGCAATTTAGGGTTATAAAAGATACCCCCTAATGTGTGAGGTCAGAAGAGCATCCGATGGTCGAAATACATTACAAATCTTTACCAACGTATGAAGCGAGTGAACTCGGGACCGGAGTTCAGGAGGTGCCATCTGCAAAATAACAATTGTCTCACCGAGGCGGGTATACCCATGCTCGAGATGAAATAAATCATGGTTGTCAATAAAATACACTGTAGATCCATGTCATATAACTATATAAAGTATAGCCATGAGCAATACACAATATTGGATCTACATCTAAAAATCAAAGATATACATGTATAGTATCCATATTCAAGAATCCAACAAAGCTTGATAGCTAGAGATGAGGTCTTTAGAGCTCGAGCAACAACTTCAAGATATTCAAAACTCGGGTAGGAGTGCAATGTGAGTGTACAATTTCACTACCCAGAGGTCTTCGACAACTCTTCGGGGAACAGACAAGAGGATCTCGATGATCAGATAGAGAACTTCATTGATTTCGAATAAGGACCTGATTGGACTTTAAGGATGGTCAAGAATGAGGTCAAGAGACAAACTGCAAAAAGGCTGACTCAAGTTAGGTAAAACTTCCCTTGGAAAATACCACGACTGATGATCAGACTCAGGTAGCATGACATTGACATAAGTTCACGATGCACGAGGCAACGCAAACTCTCCATATGTTTGGAAGAATAACCAAACTGAGGAGGACATAACTCTATGTTACGATAACAACTTCTTAAGGTCATATTAAATCCCAAAGATTGACGAACAAATGGAAGGATGTGCTTTGTCCAAGGGCGACTCATTGTGCTGCCATAAAAATAAAATACTTTTCCCATCATCTTTTTGGGGTATATTTGATTTTTTTGTCTTTTTCAATATTTTAACAGCTTGAAAAAGAATAAAATAATGTTACGTTACAAAGGAGGAACGAGTGTCGCAAGCATACTAGTTCCAAGTGCAAGGAACACACTAATGCTCAGAGCTAGGAGACTTGTGCAGGGAAAGGACACTTAGGAAAATTCCTCCATGGGTCAAGATGTCAAGACGCAAAAGCAAAGTGCTACAAGGCTTGCGTATAAGGCATGCTTCACAGGTTCAGTTGAGAGCAACATGCAGCCGGCATTAGGCCAAAGATGTCGGAATGCAAATGTGATTGATACGAAACAATGAAATCGCCCTTCAATGTAATTTTAAATGAGCCTAGAGAAGGTAAGCTTGGTGGTTTTTCATTTTTAGAGAGTCTGAAAAGGCACAAAAGAAGACTCCATTGGCGTACCTTTTTCGAAGATAGTCTAGCTGGCTCGAAAAAGGGATAAATTAGCACCGAAAAGACGTCTATTTAAAACCATTTTAACGAGTGTGATAAAGACAATATCACTCAGCAATCTTTTCAATTTTAAGGACTCTAAAAAGAGCTTAACTATGGACTCGCTGCCTTTTTCTAGATTTAGTCTCCTTAGCTCAAAAAAGGTGAAATTTACTGAGGAGAACTCTCCCGGCGAGAAGAATCTCTTGAGGTGTACCTTTTTCCTCTTTAATCTACAAGCCGAAAAAATGGGTAAACTCATGCCAGTAGATGTTTTTTTGAACCAATTAACGAGTGTGAAAGAACAAGGTCACTCAGCGATCTTTTCAATTTTAAGGAGTCTAAAAAGAGCTTAACTATGGACTCTGTAATGGATGTTCTTCTGGATCGGTTTAACAAGTGTGAAGAAACAATCTCACTCGGCAATCTTTTCAATTTTAGGGAGTCTGAAAAGAGCTTAACTATGGACTCTGTGGGGGTTCCTCTTTCATAAATTAGGTCCCTCGGGCCCAAAAAAGGGTTAAACTTATACCTGAGAATACTCTTCTAGCGAACCGAAGTTCCTAGAGTATACCTTTGTTCGCACAATTGACCATCCGGACTGAAAAAGGGGTAAACTACTACCGGAAAAACGTTCCTTCAGATTTTAGTTTGGTGAGCGTGAAGGGAAACAAGATCACTCCACAATATTTTCATGTTTAAAGGGTCTGAAACGGGCTTAAAAGAAGACCCGTTTGTTTTTTTGGGATTCCAGAGGGTGAGGCCAAGAGTGATAATATATCATACATGTGAAGGTTCAAACTCATAATCAAAACAATACTAGAAGGACTCTCGAGCCTATGGTCATTAGCGATGGCATGGACACCAAAATACAACAAGGATCTACCTAGGGCATCCATGTAAGGCTAGGCTCTACCACTGAATTACGACACTTCTAGAGCAACAAAGAAGGTTCTATGTTGCAATTCACCAGGTTCGATCCTACGGTAAAGTGAAAAAGACAACAAGGTGCAAAAAGTGGAGGTGGAATCCTAACTTAAATGCACAAAGTTGGAAAAATGACTTTTCACCAAAGGACTTTAAAAGTGCCCCAACTCCCAAAAAGTTCGTCGAACCAAAAGTAAAGTGAATTGTAACATCCAATGAGAAACTCAAGAACCATGTTACATGATTTTCAGGCCAAAAAAATTGACAACGGGGGTCAAAAAATGACAAAAAGGGGCCAAAAAAGTCTATAAATAGAAGTTGGCAGCGCATTATCACCATTGCAAATTAAGAATTGACCAAAAATCCAAAAACACCCCTTTGTGAAAGAAGTTGATTCTGGGAGCTTCAGTGGACGAAACGAACTTCCGCTTGGACCAAGTAAGTACAAACTAGATCCTCCTGCATTTTCATTCTTTCTTTTTGCATTTCTTTTTATTTTGGGGGGGGCATGCACCTTTAAAAAGCTTGGCCATGCATGTACGTGGGTTGTCTAAGCACAGCCCACGTATGCACGCGGGCAGAGAATAATTTGCTCGCGTACATACACGGTTGTGCCCAGTACATCTCGCGTATGCCCTCTAACATATGAAAAAAGTGAAAATGCATTATTTGACTCCTCTTTGAACTTGACATTTTGCAGATTGTATGTCCATTGGAGAGAGAGGGAGCATGAGGACATTGATATATTGGTCAAGGAAGACCCTGCTACTGTCACCACATTAAAATAATGTGGGTTGTGGAAATTCTTTCGGTTTCCACTCATGAGGGCACAACAAAGGTTGTTGAACGCCTTAGTGGATTACTGGCACCCAGATGCAGAGGCATTTATGCTCGAGAGACAGTCATTGACTCCAACGGCTGAAGATATTTATTTTCTGACTAGCCTCTCGAGTAGACAGGAACAAGCCAACCTTCATTCTTTTTCCTCTGGGCCTCACAACATTTTCGAGTTGATCGAGCAACACTGCGAGGTTGGAACAGATAAAGTGGGTTCCCAGGTGTCGATCCACAAAATCACCAGCCTATCACTAAAAGTGATAGTTTTACTTATTGGGCAGATCACTGGATCTGCGGCTTTACATCGAGCCTCCTAGGCGCATATGCATTGCGCAGTACAGTGCTTAAATTCACAAGTGTTCGATTAGAATACAACCATGTTAGAGTGCATGAAGAGACAACTCACAGAGTGTCGTGGCTGAAACAACAATAACCTCGAGTTTGGGACTATTATGTGCTCTTTCTTCTTCGAGAGGGTACCCAGTCTTAGTCCACGAGAGACAGTACAGAGGCATGTGGCCTCCTTCCCAGCAGTGTGCAAACATGCAGCATTGTTGCCACGATAGGGGGGAGGGAGGACCATTGAGGCCTTTGATGATACTTGTTTTTACTAGTGGTCTCGGAAGATTTCGTCTATAGAGGACTACCCCTATGTCAGGATCAACTTCTCCAAGGATCCTGACATGCCTGTACCTCCCAGAGCAGAGCGAGGAGAGTTAGGTACATTTGCTTTTAAAAGTTTTTTATTTTTTAGTTTCTTTTTATATATATATCATTTTTATATATACCAAAGTACTTGACAACTTTGTATCTGTTATGTACAGATGTGGGACCAGTGCGTCCAGCTGATTTTGCACGAAGCAGGTGTCATCCATGACCAGAGGCATTACCAGCAGCAGCAGCGAGGGTACCTCCAGCCGGAGAGGCTAAGAGAATTTTGAGACGAGTGGAGCGGAAATTGACCGCACTCACTCGTACTCTGCCCATGGCCGAGATCGAGGATCTCCTGCCATCTATGCAACCTCATGTTGTTTGGGTGCCACAAACCTGGGTCCGGCTATTTTGGCATTTGGAAAATGTTGTAGTCCACTATGGAAGGGCCAATAGGCCTTGTTCTTAGCTTAGGGTGGACCATTTTCATGCCAAGGGCACTCTTTGTATATTTTTGAGGGCATAAGCCCCACGTTATATACCATACTCGTTATTTTTTGAGGCGCTTTCACCCACCTATGTACTCTGATACTTTTGATATATATATAAGTACATTTTTTTTGTCTTATGGGTTACATTTATTTACAAATTTATTTACATGTGTATGTGTGTTCTTTTTCTTACGTGTGTGCAATATGCCAATCTAATACTTCATTAGCTAGAGTATCTGTCATTTGATTCAATCTCCTAGGAACATGGATATATGTAATGTAATCAAAACAACGTTCTAAGAGATGTACCCTAAGGAATCATCGATGTAGAGTAGGATCATAAACGCGGTAAACCCCATTTAACTAGGACACAACCAATTGTGCATCTAAGTAGACCCGGAGGTAAGAGATACCATGCAACAAGGCGTCATGAATAAACTCTATTACTACACTGTATTTGGCGACATTATTTGTGGCGTCACCTAAACAGATACCTCCAGAAGACAACAACTATCCTTGAGGTTTGAAGATCACCCAAGCTGCAGAAGCAAGCCTCTGAGTGTGTCGGCTAGCATCGTCCATGAATCCAACGAACACATATGATTCACTTGGCATATGCCACAGTGAAAAATTTGACATAAAAAACAACACATCCATAAAACAAAAAGACAAAAACTAAAAATGTTTAAGAGCTATACATATATACAAGAAGTCACCCAAGGTGGCCCACCTACGAGTAGTACTTCTTAAGGTAGAGCCCATTTCTAGGCTCTGCTAAAGCTTTCCCTTCAAACTCAACCAGACGATAAGCGCCCTTATTTAATACCTCCTTCACGATGAACAGTCTGAACCACATGGGTTTGAACTTGCCTACCCCCATGGGATCCTTATCCTGGTCATAGACCAGGACAAGGTCGCCTTCGGAGACAATTTGAGGACAAACGAACCGATCATACTGACACTTGACTTTCTGCTTGTGAGCCTCATTAGCCAAGGTTGTGTCACGTCATTGCTCATCGAGCCGCTCAAGATATAATAAGCGATGAAGTGTTTGGCAATAACTGTACTGCCAACTTAAGAGATGGGATCTAACATTCTATAGGAAAGACTGCTTCCAACCCGTAAACGATTTGAAAAGGTGAGAAACCAGTGGCAGTCTTTACAGTTGTTCGGTAGGCCCACAATGCCGAGTACAACATCAAATTCCAAATTGACTTGGCCGAATTGATCGTTCGTTGAAGAATGGTCTTGAGAGACTTATTCACAGCTTCCACCTGACCATTCGCTTGTGGGTAATAAGGTGATGAGTGTTCTTGTCTCAACCCTAGCTTTGACGTTAACTCAGACATCATTTTATTCTGAAAGTGACTTCCATGGTCAGTGACAATCTCCTTCGGGACGTCAAACCTTGCTATTATCTGATTAAACAAGAAGGGAGTTGTTGTTTCTCCATCATCTTTTAACGTTGGCATAGCTTCGACCCACTTGGTGAATTAGTCTACTGCTACGATGATATAACGGTGCCCCTTGGATGAAGGGGGGTGGCATGTAGTATAATCAATCCCCCACTTGGTGAAGGGGCCAACTGTGATGACGGGAAACATGTGAGAAGGATGTGCCCTCATCTTCCGTGAGAAGATTTGACACGGGTGGCACTTTTTGAACGATTCAACACAATATTTGATCAACTTCGACCAATAGTAACCGGCTCGTAGAATCTTTTGGGTTGTTGCCAACCCATACAAATGACCACCACATGCTCCAGTGTGGCAGTCCTTAAGCACGAGTTATGTTTCTTCATGAGTAAGGCACCGACGAAGGATGCAATCTACACCTCGACGATACAAAGTGTCTTCGAGTATGAGATCATTTTTTTCCTAATGGCGTATACGTCGACGCTCATCATGAGAAGAAGAGGCAGGGCACTTCAAAGTCTGGAGATAGACTATTATATCTCCATACCAAGGGTCCGAAGATGAAACCAGAAAAATATCTCCTTTAATCTGTGATTCTTCAGGCATAACATCACCTGACGGGACCGGGAGTTCCGATATAAGTTCTGCAAAGACCAACGACTTTTTATATTTCATAGACACAAAATACAAGTCAAATTCCTAGAGGATAATGATCCATCTACTAATATTTCCGCCGATTACACATCGTGTCAACACGTATTGGAACGGATTCACAACGACAATGATGGTGGTCTTGCGAAACAAAATATAGTGACGGAACCATTGGACAGCATGTATTTCTACCAATGCAAGTTTTTCAACATGTGAGTATTTGAGTTCTAGTCCAACTAGGCCTCATCTCAGGTAAAAAATGACATTTTCTTCAAGCAAATCATCCTCCTGAACCAAGACCATACCGATGGTCGACTCTGTCGTGGCCAAATACAATAAGAAATATTTATTATAATTAGGTGGTTGAAGTACAGGGGAAGACGTGAGGGCGCATTTCAATGCTTCGAAAGAGCGTTGAGCGGCTTCGCCCCAATGAAAAGGAACTCCCTTCTTCAGTAAACGCATAAACCCTTTAATGATCTCGGCATAGTTTGCGATAAAACGTCGAAGAAAATTGGATTTTCCCTGTAAACTATGAAGCTGAGGGACTCTGCACGGCAGAGGAAATTGAACTATTGCCTCAACCTTTAGAGGATCGACCATGATCCCTGTTGTCGACACTATGAAACCTAAAAGACAACCCAACGTCACGCAAAAACTGCATTTGTTTTGATTCAAGTGAATCTGATAGTAGCGACATCACTCAAAGATAACTCGGAGGTGTGTGGGATGATCATCTCTCTTCTGAGATCGTGATGCTAAATCATTGAGATAAGCCTCGACTAGGTGTTTGAGATCACGGAAAGAAAAATTCATGGCCCACTGAAAAGTGGCTCCGGCATTCTTTAGGCCAAAAGGCATCTACCGATAAGAAAATGTACCCCAGGGACAGACAAAAGTTGTTTTATGTTGGTCCTTGGGCTTAATCTGTATCTGATTATATCCTAAGAAACCATCCATGAAAGAAAATATCTCACAACCTACACTTTCATCAACAATCTAATCAATGAATGGGGTGGGGAAATTATCCTTTTGACAAGCCTTATTCAAATCACATAAGTTTGTACATACGTGAATCATTCCCTTCTTTTTGTTGACTTCAATGGGATTTGACACCCATTGAGTCAATTGGACGGGGTAGATGAAACCAGCTTTGAGTATTTTTTCTACTTCAACCTTAATAGTTGCTACTTTCTGAGGATTAACTGGACGAAGCTTCTGCCGGACCAACTTGGCATCAGGGTAAGTTTTAATCTCATGTTCGATGACTCTTGGATCAATGCCTGGCATTTCCTCGTAAGACCAGGCAAAAACATCGCAAAATTCTTTAAATAAATCTGTATAGATATGAATCTCCTTGGGGGAACAGTTCGCTCCGACGAAGACATTCTCCACGACTCCAGAGGTTCTAGAGATATCTATAGGTATCATTTTAGTGATGGTTTCCATATTACCCTTGGCATAATCTACGTGTGTATCCAAAGGATTGATAGGACAAGACCTATCTCCAGTCATAGTCAACACAAATTCTCATGCCTCTATTCTTCCTAACTCGGAGGAAATATGATCTATGATGGCGATCATCCTAGGGTCTATCCGGACCAATCAATGCCTCTAAAATTGCCTCGTCAGAGGGAAAGACCAAGTCTAAATAATCGATCGTGGCAAGGGAACCTTGAGACTAGGCAAGCTTGAGAACTGGATCTAACTCCTGTGCGGGAGTTAGATCATGGTCGGTGGAAGCTTGCTGGACTATAGAGTACACAAATTCTGTCGTGGACAAGGGCATGGACATGTCATGGTGCCCTATCCCTTCCATCATCACTGATGGGGAAGGAAGAATCCATGGATCATTAAAGTAAGTCGTGCGGAACAACGACACTGAAAAGATTTTAGCCTTAGGCTGGTCAGGGACAGCCGATATCATTTTGACATCACTAGAAGGAGGTGGTAATCGAAAGTACCCATGAGAGGTGAGCTCAAACCAACCCCCACGTTGATGACGTCGGGTCATGGGTTATCAATCATCGGGACTATGGATGCCCCTGATGAAGGGTCAGGTCTGGAGAAGGACAATTGATCAATGGTCACGATTCGGCCCTCATCTGGAAACAACAAGACCCAAAAAACTGTGGCAACCACTACATGCATGGCATATGTCCAACTCCTTCCTAACAGGAGATTGTAGTCGAGAGGCGCATCGACCACTCCAACTTTTATGCGCGTGATATTTCCTCCTAACTGCATGGGGAAAGAAGGAATGATTCAAGAACGATCGTCGAAAGTCATAAGAAGAGTAGGTGAAGGAGACAGAACGGTTTGGCCAATGGCCTTCCAACACGCCAACGACATCACGCATGTCGAGGCACCCTCATCAACCAACATACAAAAAAATTTCCGAGTAGAATATTTTGTGGGGTGAGCCACTACTATTTGAAATGTGATGTGGTATGGGAGATGAGGCTTCAAGTCGGTTGTCTCAAGCGTGATAGTTCCTGGATTACATGTCTCTCTGGATCCTAAGGCGCCTAGTAGAGCCTTTCTCTGCAAAGAGAAGCTCTGGAGGACCTCCAAAGAAGACATCGTGCAAGGGGTTTGTGACAAATCCTCCACCACAGAGTATTTATGGGTGGCCCTCGCGTTTGGATTATGTGAAGCCTTCTTGAATGCCCCTTTTGGGATGCATGTCATCATTTCACCCATCGTTCTCTCAATCTGGAGAGGAACATATAGGTTTTTGGCTTCTTTACCCTTTTCAGCAATACTTGGCATTTTGTAATCATGTTCCATAGTAGCTATGTGAGATTCACCTTTCAACATATAGATAATTGAGGTCGAGGGATTACTAGACGATGAAGGGGGTCCCTGACTTCCCCCATCAGCATTCACAGAGGCTTGAGTTAAATTTTTCCCATGAGGAAATGGGTTCGTTAACACTACAGGTTGTTGTTGCGCCAATAAATTTTGGGCCTCCACGAGTCGAGGGCACAGATGAGTCGGGTGGTCTTACGTGCAGAGGTTGCATAGATACTTCGACTTCTTTCTCTATGTATTTCCCCCACTGGCATTATTGGTCGGTTCCTTATCCCCTTTACCCTTCTTTCGTTGTTTTTTCTTCCCTTTGGCCTATTGGTTGGCCTTTGGTTTCGTCGATTGCACACTGTGTACATCCGACATCTGAGCAGGGGGAGCATCTGAACTAGGAGTTGGTCTGGCCACTATCTGTTGTATCAAAAATTGTTGCAATTGATTTGACAGTGGATCAGTGGGCTTTTCTTGTGCTAAACCAAAAATTTCGTCAGCATGTGGTCCAGACTTGTGTCTGGTCTTATCAAGAATAGACCGTGGCGCATCTGGAAAAACTTCGTAAAGCAAACAAGACTGAGAGTAAATCAGCGCTAGTTGTTGAGCCCTCATTATCGCTTCTTCCTCCGAAAAGACCCATGATGTTGATACGTCCTTGGATAGCTGCGGCACCAAATACTTAAGGAACCGTTCCAGCAGGAATGCTGGTGGAACTGGTACTTTAATCAAACTCTTCCGGCATCGCCATTCTCAGATGTGATCGGAGATATGGTCAGCCTTTGTTTGCTCAAAGTTGTCCAGCAATTTTGTGTCGGCATTGTATCTCACGGGTAATTGAAAATAGTTTAAGAAAACCATTGCCAATTCTCCAAAAGTAGAGTATCTTTAGCAGTTGAGCTCGATGTACCATTTTGTGGCACTCCCAATAAGAGTGCGTTGAAACAGACGCAGCTAAACAGAGTCGTCCCTCAGAGAGTTGGATGAGCACCATAGGTGGAATGTGGTCACATGATCGCCTGGATATTCGTTAGGCATGCCTTCAAACTTTTGAATGTCCAAGGGAAACTTGGTCGGCATAGCAGGCCAACGTGGATCGTGACAGATTGGGTCATTCAATAATCTTGACAAGTCTGAAAGATTCAAAGTTGTCAGAAATGGTAGCTTAGGTTGGTTAGTATGTGCAGGAGGATAGGAGCCTGTGATTTGGCTGGCACCAGGTTGCCAGGAAAATTTAGGTTGTTGGCCTGGGTTCTGGTAAAAACCATGGCCTAGGCTAGAATTTGGATGCTGCGCTGGTTGAGATGTCATCGGCTAACTCCCATAATAGGACATTGAGGGTTGAGAAGGGATTTCTCTCGACGTTGTGTTCCAAAGGTTTTGGAAAGGGTTTCCCCCCACTGATCCGATGAGCATAGGTATTGATCCTTGCCCAGGGTTCGATTGACCATGGAAGGGGTTTCCCCCGTTCGGCATCCCTGAGGAGGGAACTGATCCTTGCCATGGATTCCAAGGTCCTTGAGAAGTGTGTGCCCCCTATGTAGGAATAGTACCCTGCGCAGGATTTTGTGATCCAAAACAAAGGTTGCCCCCAGCCAAGATAGAAGCCGACGAGAATGCGTTGTTACCAAACACGTCGAACAAAGAGAACGACAAAGAACCCACCGGTGTGGTACTAGAAGAAGGTCCTTGACTACTTGATCTGAACAAGTTGTAATTCATGTTTGGCCAGGTGGGCTATTGAGAAGCACTACCAAGCGAGGGGGACGATGGAGGTATATGACCCCTGTCATAAGGGAAATCATTATAGGGGGCTGAAGTGCCCCCAATGGACCCTTGCAAAGGGGTGTTAGAGCTCCCTACCCCCAGACCCAAAGTCTGTAGGGTGGAATAGGAGAGGACCGAGTTCATGTCAAATTTGGGCATCCTGTATGAAAATGAAGGGCCCGTCATACTCTGCATAAACGGTGTAGTGATCATCACCATGGACGAAATCGAACAACTTCCCGAGGTAGAGGCGTCGAGACCATAGTGTCCCATACCTATGATGGTAAGTTAGGACTCCCTAACAAAGTAGCAGCATTTTCTTCCATTGTTGCTTGCAGGATTATCTGACGCTCATGATGCGTTACCCTTGGAGGGGCAAGATGTATCAGAAGTGGCACCGACAAGTCAGTGATCGGAGAGTTATAAACACTGAGAGCTTCTGCTCCAAGGTCAGAAATAGTCAGTCCCTCCGGAAACGAATGTTCTCCTCTCAGAGATGGCTCGGGTTGCCTCAAAAGACCCTTGTTGGTCTAGTCTTCGCCTTCGTGGTGGAGGTGGTGGCTCCAAGTTGACCGGTGGCAGGCCCAAAATCCTTCGCGACCGACGGAGCTCTTTATCTTCCACTATGGGAGAAGATCAAAGACACACTAGGGATTTCTAACGTTGAAGATTAAAACACGCATGAGAAAAAGTTCCTATGAGATGCAACAAGCAAACCATTGTTATTAGTTGGAAGAACAGTTACAACAGCCAACACTAGAGAAACTTACTGGTGAAAGTTCAACTCGAACACGGAAACACCCTCCGCGTATACTTTGAAAAGTGTGGCCTGATGTCTACCCTAGGTACCGTGGTATACCCTCGTAGTCACCTGTGTAAGTCCCTAAAATCAAAGGCAACTAGGTTGTGAGCTCGTGAACAACTACCAGGTGGGTACAGTTGACAGTTGGGTGGACCGAAATGAAGACGACGTGAACAACCTATCGAGGGTATCGAAAGCAAGTCTTCTGGAAGACGACTAAGGACCTCGAACGGATTCGAGACCCACGAAGCTCCGTGGAAAATGCAATCAACGTAATCCCAAGATAAGTCCTATATATGCGTTCATCCTCTACGATTGGTCCGACTTTGGAGGGGTTATCTCTGCTACCTTTCTGCACATGACCTCGTGTTTAACCCCTGTGTTAGAGGAGGGTCCCAGATAATTTCCACGTTACTGGAATTTTTTCACTCCCTAGCACAGACTCCTATGTTTGTTGTGTAGCCTTGAAGAGTTTCCTCTCCAACCTAAATCAAGGCTCTATCCTAATCTAGTTGATGGACCCTACAAACATGAAAGTCTGATTAATTTTAATTAAGCATTAATTTTAAGTGGTTTATCTTAAGTCAAAGGAACATAAATGAAATTGATGGTGTTTGTAAAGAGACGAAAGAGAAGAACAAATGCTAGAAACAAAATTACTTCTTCAATAAACAAAGATTTGCAAATTGAAAACTCTTTAACTAACTTTTCTTTCTAAGATCTTTTAAAATAAAAAACTTAAAATTGAATTTCACTCGATTACGAGCTACTTAAAGTCCTAAGTATTCAGTAAAGAACTTAAGAAAGCACTCATCTTCCTGACAAGTAAAGACAACTAACCTAACTACTTAACCAAACAAAAAACTGAAATCTTTTTTTTTTATATCTGTTTCAAAAATAAGAAACTTGAAAATGAATTCTTTTCTTTTCTTCTAAAGCAAATAAAAGGGAAAAGTAAAGACAAGACCAGACCCAAGAAACTAACTTCAGGTCTACTGCGGATCGCAAGGAGTCACTGAAAGAACCACAAAGGCTAAAACAAAAAACACACACAGACTCATCAAAAAAACCCTTCAACGAAAACACAAGCAATCATTAAAAGATAAAGAAATTGACACCAAACTTAGGCTCAAAGACTGTGACTACAGAGACCAGGACTAAAATCAAGAAACCCCTGAGAATTTAGACTTCAATCAGGGAAGAGGATGACTGCCTCTTCTTGAGAAAAAGGTTTCCTGACTCAGGCACGCAACTAACACTTAAGAAGCATGTGTATGTACGTGGCTTGTCCAAAGGTAGGGCATGTATGTACATGGGCAGACCCACTGCATGCCGTGTACACGTCTGTAACTTCTCGAAAAAGAAAACCAACAGTCAAAGCTGACAAGGCAGGGAGTGCTGGTATGGTAGACCAGAATCCCTTAAAGACTTAGTAACTTAAAGAGAACTCAAAGAGGTAATTAAACCAATTAAGACACCGAAAAAGATCCCCTAAAAACCCTAGAGGTTCCCCTGTATGGTCGTCAATTCTGCTATAGTGGGAAAACCCCCCTACGATCTACACTAGGGTTCTAAAGTGCAGGTAGAGATAACTGTCTAAAGTCTCCTACTTTTAACAACTATCCTGACAACACCCCACATTCATGCATAAAGTACAAAGTATAGGGATCTGGTAGTCTTACCTTAAAATCCGTGTCCGGTGTCGATCCCTATGTGTTTGGTTGCTTCTCGACTGCAAATATTCTCCCAAGGCTAACCTGCATTCGCCAAAAGACAAACAAGAAACTATGAACATGCATTCTATATATGAATTTATGGGTTAGATGTCATAACAAAATGTAAATCAAACATGAAGATTGAACACATCATATGGCGGAACGGAAAAAGTTCTTCTTTATATTAATCTCACAGAGTTACTTACAAAATGAGATCGGCGACTGATCCTCAAACTCGGTCCTAGGATCCTCTTCACCAAGAACCAACTGCTTCCACGTATCCTTCTTCTCTCACACTTCTCTCTAGAGAATGGGCATAGGCTTATGGATGAGGAAAAAGGCAAGAATAGGGGATTCTGGCTCAAAACTCACAATGTGGCTACAAATTCTTGGGGCAAGGGGGGAAAGAAAAATGGGAAGAGTTTCATTGTTGCTATTTTTTTCCTTGGATTGATACCCCAACACCTCTTTTTATATGACAAAAAGATGGTTATTCGGTTGGGTGACAGGTTATAGGTGGTCAATTGGTTGGGAAACTACCCAATTTTCCATAATCTCAACGAATCCCTTGCAACTTTTTATTTTTTACAACTTTTGTGGGTATACATGGGCTATAATGGTGCAACTAGCGTACGTACGCAGGCAGTAGTGGCACAGCTAGTGTACATACGTGGGCAGTATTGGTGCAAGGCACGTACATCTTCAAAAATTGTGTTTTTAAGAAGAGTTGTTATGTATTGGCTTGGCAAAAATAGTAAGTAAGATAGCATGATGCCAGGTCTGCATGTGTGGTGCAATTTAGGGTTATAACACCGCTGGAATGTTTTAATATTTATTTGCCTTGAAGGGTTGGTGAAGATTAAGTGTTGGTCCACTTGTCTGCTTGGGATGATCCGAAAAGATCTTTTACACGACTATGGTTGAGTTATTAAGCATGTGTTGATTAACCATTTAGGAAGCTTAAAGAAAGAGAAAGAATTATAGAAGAAATGTGACAGCCATATAAACATGTACAGAACTGAAATGAATCATAAATAGAAGCAAACCATAACACCAATGTAATAACGGAGTTCAGCAATCTTTCCTATGTCTACGGGCCTTTGTCTTAGTGGGTGAGACTTTCTTATTTATGTTCAAAGCTCATTAAGTACATCACAGTAGTGCCAAAAGGTTATAAAACTGATATGGTCTTGTTCTACCAGATCTCTAAAACCCAACAGAAGAAACGACACTCAAATCGGATGACCGGAGCTCCCAGAAATAGCTGGCAAAGGTTCTCTCCTCAACAGCTTCCCTGCATAAAAATGGCTTTGGATTGGAAAATATTCATCATAAACCTACTTTGAATCTCCTCCCATGGCCTCAAGAAGGCATGGTTTATATAGATCTAAATTTGGTAACCATCTTCCATCTTCCTCCCAATATATGGCCTCAAGGAGGGCCCAATATCTCCCAATATTGGCTAAAATCTCAAAAAACAGTTGAATAAATCAAATAAAATCCATATGTTAAAGTATTAAACACACTTCATGCCAAATTTAGGGTGCATCCCCCTTACTTGCGTGCCCCTGGTCCTATGGACTCACCCCATGTGTCCTCGCGCTAGGTGTTGGGTCGTTTGGCCCCTTAGTTCTCGGCCTCCGATTGCATTGAAGGCCATATGGCCACACTCTATTCATCCACACGCTCTTATAGTTAACACTTGATAGAGTAGCCCAGGGTTTAGCCCTTGATTGGTGGGCTAGCCCGACCAACTAGGGATAAACCTCATCCATTCGCGCTAAGCACCAACTTGGAGTCCGGGTAATATGGCTTCCCAACAGGATCGAGGGTTGGCTCCAACTATAACCCCGCGCTAATAGTTATACACTAGTCCAGGTCACATGGAGCTTGGAATGGAACCATGGTCCGTAGACTGGATACTGAGTCAACTCCCATGCTAATCATTTACATAGGAGGTGGAAAGTGGTTATGTGGAAAGGTACATACAACCGCTCTGGGGGGCTGGGGCCTAGCCCCAGCCCTTTCTCCGCCCACTACACACTTTATGTAAAATTAAATACAATGTTTGCGCATAGTGGTTAAGACTCATAGCGCAGGCGGGTTGGCTAGTCCGACCCTGCAAAACTATTGCCCAGTGGATAGGTCATGCGTTCGAACCTCATCCACTCCATAAGTTTTGTAAAGAACTTTAAGCCAACCAAAGGGTGCCACGTGGAAGCCCATGTCTAGGCCACGTGGAACCACCTCATTTGTCAATTTTTGATGCCATGTGTCAAGTGATGATTGGCCCACCTATTTTCCACCTTCATGCCACATGTCAGCGTCGTACCCTACCACGTGTCATCGTGCGTACGTGCCACATGTCATCACTGCAAGAGTGCCATGTGTCACTTCCTGGTTGGTCCACTTGTCCTGTCAACGTCAGCTTCATATGCCCAATCAACCTACCAACTGTGCCTGCCACATCAGCTATACGACCATATGACCTGTACAGTCATCCCACACGTGGGACTGTACGAACTGTACAGTCAACATTTTTTTTACATGTTTGGCAAAATGAACAAATCACCATAACTTGAGCATACGACGTCCGTTTGAGCCCGTTCAAGTTGTCTTGGGTTAGTATCAATGAGTCCTACACACACATCTGTTTTCAAGCCATTTTGAGAACTTTTATTTTTAGGCCTTTCTGAGCCTGATCAAGCTCTTGGATCCAATTTTGGATCACACCTCCCCACTAAAGGACCTTTTGGTCCCCAAAAGATTAAAAAAATGGACTTTGACTAATTACATCCTCATAAGGATGAAAACAAAACACAATGTTGTATAAAAATGATGTTATAACAAGTCATCATTTCAACATGTGTGATTACATTAATGGAAGCAAAATGCAATGAAGTTGTGACATCCACTTCTGGAAAAACCAAGTGGTTGGTTTCTTTCCTTCACGGTGTTCCTCTTGCTTCGTTGGTAATCCTTCTTCCTTCGTGAGTACATGTGCCATCCTTTTGTCCTTCCTTGGACGAAGCTCCAGATTAAGCTTCCAACAACTAGCCTTTTGATGTCTAGTCTTGTTGCAATAAGTGCACTGAGTTTTTTGCATCCAAACCTATTTACCCTTCTCTTTCTTCTTTTGTGGAGTTGAGTCTTTATGTCATGTTTCCTTCTTGGTCGACATAGGTTTCCTGTAAAAATTTTGTCTCTTACAACACTTGGCAACACAATGCTTGGGTGAATGACAATAAGTACATGGATAAATATTCCACAAGTTTCGGATTACATGATTATGTTTTTTATAATAAAAAGGAGAATTGGTAAAAGCATGACCATTATACCTTCGTTGTTGATCTTCACTTTGCTTTGGAGATGACTTGCATTAATTATCACAATCCTGGAGTGATGCGCCATTACCTTTCGTGAAGTGTTCCTGCAATGTCTTAAGCTTTTGAAGCATTACTTGCTTCCAAATTTTTGGAAGCCATCTTAGAGGATGCTCCAATCTCCACTTCGCCATATCCCAATCCTAAATATCGAGTCCTTTCTACAACCTCAATGGGATTAACGATACCTTGGCCCTCAATTCCAAGGCCCTTTCCTTCACAACCCATCTTGGTTAGCAATCTCAAACCTATACCTATTGTATGTTTTTCAAATGCACCTAAACCATCTTGACGAGAATAAGGAGAATTTGATGAATGACCTTCACTGCATACCTCAAAAATGTTTTCTGAAACAGATGTAGAAGGCACTTCCTGTTGTAGGAAAATATCCCTGCGGACAGGTAGATTGCCTCTAAGAGCTTGACCCTAACTCTAGACAGAAAATGCTTAACATGGACACTGACTTCCTTTCAAATCCGTCTAAACTAACAAATGAGAAGGAAGGATGCTAGAAGTACCTTTTATCTACGTTCGTCCCTACACGCTCCGAGTTGCACTCCAATCCTTTGCTCCTCGCTGAGTTCTGTGGACAAAGCAAGATACGACCACTTCCTACTCTATTGATATTAGCTTGAAAATGGATCTATCAATAAATGATAAGTTCATGTGACATTAGACACAAACTAGAAAGAAACAGGCCAAGCGTGTCATATTGATGAGAATAACGACAGCAGTACTTACAATCGTAGATGTGAATGCGACAGCTTCGTCAAGTCCTCTTCGTCTAACCCTTGCCTGAAAGATCCACAACCTGGATAACAACAGCTTCACTGATCACTCTCCTTTGGCTGACTGTGAGTTTCCTCCAAGATCATAAGTTTCATATCTTCAATTCTTCGCCCTTTCCACCATCATAGAGCCTGTTTATATATGTTAAGAGGAGTTTAACCTCTTGATTTATCTTTAGAACAAGTTGGGAACCTTCTCCTTAGATCAGGGATCTCTTGATGAAACAAAGAATTCGAACACAACTGCCTCCTAATCTTGAAAGATCCTCCCCTTATTCTCCTCAACGGGCCAACTACTGCCTCAGATTAGGCAGTGCTCCCTTAGAAGGGGCATCAGAGCGTTGTAGCGCTTCCTGGTAAGCCTTAGGGGAGCGCCAGTGCTTTCAAGATGAGCAGCGCTCCTTCAGAGGGGGTTGGGGAGCGTTATAACGCTCCCTTAAGCCTTGTAGGGGAGTGCCAGCGCTTCTAGGGCTGAAATGGGGGAGCGCTCCTCCTCAAAACCTTTGTTTCAGTGCTTTCTTCAGGTGTCAAGAGTTATTTGACTTCAGTAAACCAGTTCTCCTTATTCAAATCAAGCATATGAGATGTTATAAGTGTCTCCTTAGTGTCGTTTGTCATGGCAGTATGTCCGAACATCATTTGCGACACTTGTAACCAACTTGCGACACTTGCGAAAGTTGTAAGGAAGATGTGACACTTACGACAATTGAGAGGAACATGTGACACTTATCCAGCTGAGTAATTTTGATGTGTAACACTTCCTTCAATCCTTCATTGCATTTTTTGTTCTTTGAAGCTTTCACTTGAACCGATCTCTTTCGTTCCAAGTAGTCTTCATACAACACTTTCACCATCTCGACCATGGCAAACACTGAATTTCTAAATTCCTTCTCATCTTGAGAAATTCCTCCTATAGATGCCATGTTCTCCCTTGAGATGAGCTCTTCCCTGGTTAACATGCAAAACTCAAATTTCAAATGTCAACTAGCTCTGATACCACTTTATCCAAAAAGATCTTGTACACGACTATGGTTGAGTTATTAAGCATGTGTTGATTAACCATTTAGGAAGCTTAAAGAAAGAGGAAGAATTATAGAAGAAATGTGACAGCCATAAAAACATGTACAGAACTGAAATGAAGCACAAAACAACACCAATGTGATAACGGAGTTCGGCATTCTTATATACGTCTTTGGGCCTTTGTCTCAGTGGGTGAGGCTTTCTTGTTTATGTTCAAAGCTCAATAAGTACATCACATCAGTGCCAAAAGGTTACAAAACTGATATGGTCTTGTTCTACCAGATCTCTAGAACCCAACAGACTAAACGACACTCAAATCGGATGACCGGAGATCCAAGAAATGGCCCGCAAAGGTGCACTCCTCAACATCTTCCCTGCATAAAAATGGATTTGGCTTGGAAAATATTCATCATAAACCTACTCTGAATCTCCTCCCATGGCCTCAATAAGGCATGGTTTATATAGATCTAAATTTGGCAACCATCTCCCAAATTCCTCCCAAGATCTGGCCTCAAAAGGGGCCCAATATCTCCCAATATTGGCCAAATCTCAAAAAACAGATGAATAAATCAAATAAAATCCATATGCTAAAGCATTAAACCCACTTCATGCCAAATTTAGGGCGCAACCCCCTTGCTCGCGCGCCCTTGGTCCTATTGACACGCCCCATGTGTCCTTGCACCAGGTGCTGGGTCATTTGGCCCCTTATTTCTCGACCCCCGGTCACATTGAAGGCCATATGGCCACACTATGTTCATCCACGTGCTCTTATGGTTAACACCTGATAGAGTATCCCAGGGTTTAGCCCTTGGTCGGTGGGCTAGCCCGACCGATCGGAGCTAAACCTCATCCATTCGCACCAAGCACCAACTTGTAGTCCGGGTCATATGGCTTCCCAACAGGATCGAGGGTTAGATCCAACTATAACCCCGAACTAATAGTTATACACTAATTCGGGTCATATGGAGCTTGGAACGGAACCGTGGCTTGTAGACTGGATATTGAGTCAACTCTTGCGCCAATCATTTACATAGGAGGTGGACTGTGGTTATGTGGAAAGGTACATACGATCGCACCGGGGGGGGGCAGCCCTTTCTCCACCCACTACACACTTTATGTAAACTTAAATACAATGTTTGTGCATAGTGGTTAAGACTCATAGCACGGGCGGGCTCGCTAGCCCGACCCTGCCAAATTGTTTCCCGGTGGATAGGTCATGCATTCAAACCTCGTCCGCTCCATAAGTTTTGTAAAGAACTTTAAGCCAACCAAAGGGTGCCACGTGGCACCACCTCATTTGTCAATTTTTGATGCCATGTGTCAAGTGATGATTGGCCCACATGTCTGCCACCTGTCAATGTTGTACCCTGCCACGTGTCGTTGTACGGACATGCCACGTCATTTGTATGGATGTGCCACGTGTCACCACTGCAAGGGTGACACGTGTCACTTCCTGGTTGGTCCACTTGTCCTGTCCATGTCAGCTCCATACACCCATTCATCTTCCCAACGTCATTTGTACGTCTGTATGTCCTTTACAGTCAGTTTCCACATGGCACTGTAGGACTGTACAGTCAGCATTGTTTTTGCCTGTTTGGCAAAATGAACAGATCGCCATAACTTGAGCATACGATGTTCGTTTGAGCCCGTTCAAGTTGCGTTGGGTTCGTATTGATGACGCCTACGCACACGTCTTTTTTGAAGCCATTCTGAGAAATTTTATTTTTAGGCCTTTCTAAGCCCGATCAAGCTCCTGGATCCGATTCTGGATCATGGGAGGACGGATATTGGTGTGACTTGCAAATTTGGCAAGATTTTGGAGATTTGGTAGCCAAATTTGGAACCTTACTTACACATTTGAAGTAAACTCAATGAGTAGATTAATAGGGCTTCTTTACTTTCCTTATGATACAATTCAATGTTGAAGGGATTTTGGAGGATGGATGTTATGGGCAAGGAGTGTTTCTTATAATGTGTCTCAATTTTGAGGGATTTTTCCCCTTATTTCTTGTACATGTGGCATGAAAAATCCCTATTTTGTATACTTTAGAATATTTAATTAGTGAAGAGGGCATATAGCCCCTAGATAGGCTAGATTAGGGGAAATTTAGCTTAAAAATCACTTTTTTAAATTTTGAGGGAAGTTGAGCACCTCTTCTATAAATAGAGGTGCACTTCCTCTCATTTGGGCAATCACAACTTGAGGGAGAAATCCCTTAGGAAGTTTGAAATTTCTAAAATTTTATTGGAGCATCTTATGTTATACTTGGGCGCACCTTTTGGAAGATTAATATGGTGGATGTTTCGTGAAATTGGGGTTTCTCATGCATTGCAACTTGGTTTAGTAAGTAAGCTATTGCAAGTTCAAGTATTTTATGGTTTATCTTGGTGAATTTCCTTTAATTGCATGTTACATTGATTTCCTAGAAAAAAAACCCTAAGGAAGGATTGAGAGTGGACATCTCCTTCCCTTGTTTTATCCATCTTAACTCATTGAAGCATTCAAGGTTTTCCTTAAGGGTTAAGAGTGGTTATCCCCTTAAGGTTTTCCTTGTTTAGGGTTTAGTTCTAGGGGTTAGTAGTTTCTATCCCCTTAGGATTTAAAACCTAGTTCTCTTAATCTCGTGTTAGAAGCTCTTGAAGAAAAAGGATGACACCTAGGTTCTATGAGGGGATATACTCTAGGGTTTTCTCTCTCTTAGAAGGTTGACCTAGGCTTATGAGGAGATAATCCTAGGGTAAGACTTCAAGTCTTATTTTTCCCTTGGCCTCCATTAAAACGCTACATTGACTCCATTTCCCAATAGAAAGACATTGACCTTCAAACTTCCAACTAATTTTTTAATACTCTAAGCTACCCACATGCATTTTTCCCAGGCTTCACTCTCCACATTGAGATTCTTTTCCCTAATTCCTAGCAATCTTAATGCAGGGAAGCCCCCGTGAGTCAGAGGAGAGTTGGCCTAAAGTGAAAGAGGGTTGGTGAAGTGACAATGTCCTTCCCTCTCAATTACGTAGGATTGCACTTGAGCTTTTAGATTTTGGCTCAATAAGTGCAAGTTCGTGTGATACAATGTCTTTGAGCCACTTGTTTTCTCCACTATATTTTAGCATACTTTTATTCCTTTTTTCACTTTACAAAACATGAAAAAGACGAATAAATAAAAAAAGGGTGGGGGAGGCGGGGGGAGAATTTCAATGATTTAGTTAGAGTGAAAGATACTAGTATTGGTCTCCCTTGAACATGGCACATGTTTGTGTTAGTGTCTTACAGTTGGGATTTAGTGTTGGCTTACGAAGTTGTACCATGATTTTAAGTTTTTACTCCTTTGATTGGTTATTCTTCCAATCATTATGGAGGATGTGTCAGTTCCTCATACGTTGTTTCTTTCTATCATTGGTCCTTTTGGCATTAGTTATTTCCCAAGTCCTCATTATTTCATGCCAAATGTTCAAGGTAAGTTTGATCTTGAGTCGACCTTCATGTATATTTGTTGATCCTTTAAGTATGCCTTCCCTGTGTTGATATGTACTTAGTGGTTTTTTTTCACAAAAACGTCTGGGTTCTTGTTTCATGTTGAATGATGGGGGATGGCATAATGCCCTCCTTTCTATAGATCTCTTCCTATCTATGAAAAACAATTATCTAGGGAGAATATCTGGAAACCTTCATAGTACCTCAGAACTTGCATGCGTCAATGGTAGGTTTCCTCACGATTGACAGTGGGTTTACCTTATTGACCCTTGATTGATTGATTCTACAAGGGTTCAACATCAAATCATTTATTCACAGTTGCTAGATTGTACTATGTACCTTGGGCCCATTTTCATTATTGATGGGTCACCTTGCGTCTGTTAATGTTACCCATTAATGACCAGTAATCAGACTAGTTCTACCATGCTTCACATCAACTCATTTATTCACTTGATGTACATTTGTACTATCATGGAGTTTAGAGTGAATACCATGGGCTATGGGGGAATACTCTTTTGGTATTTCTCGATTGAGTTGCGTAAGATTGTACCATTGCTTACTGAGTACTTTGAAGTCTGGTTTGTGCTTCCTCTAGTTCTAACTGTCTTCTCGCTTTTACTTTTAAAATCTTGTTAATTTCATGCAATTTTTTGTTATGTGCACATATCTACTTTGAGTAGTTAATGTATATATTGTATAGATGTGATTTGATTTAATTTTCATACACAATTTGCATCACTATAGATTTTACTTTGGTACTTGATTAGTTTTGCAGATGCATTTTAATTTCAGCATACCCTTGAATTTTATAACAATTTCATAGCAATAATAGTTATTCTTGACCTAAGATAGTACTTCATTTGCATTTAAAGTAGAAAAAATGACATTAAATAAGGCTAAAATAATCACTAACCTAAGGCTCATGCTAAAATAAATGTGGGATACCAAGCACCCTTAAGGTGGAAAGGCTCCACTTTCTCAGCTAACAAATTAACCAAATTTCAAAGTTGTTGAATTTAGGGCTTAAAACAATAACCTAGGTTTCCATCCCCATTCTTTCCTCCTAATTAGCTTTTCAGGGGTGTTTTGCATGTTGTATATTGAATTGCATATTCAAGCATCAACATAAATGGTAATTGTACTAGGGATGAAAACCCTTAGTTTCATTTAATTTTTCCTCTTTCTTACGAGATTTTGGTGTTTTTCACTCCTCAAAGAAAATCTCAAAGATTTCAAGATGGGCCTCTTGAGTTTGTATCTATTATCAAGAACAAATAAAGAAGAGATATTTTAGAGTATTTCAAAAATCTTGTAACTACTTATATTCATAATGCTAAGTTCAGAGTCTTTAGCTCCAAAGCCAATTTAATAAAAAATATGGCTTCTACATCACACAATGATTTGACCTCTCGATATACTAGTGCTACATCTTCTAGCTCTACTACTATTGGAAACATCTTTAACCAGTTAAATCCTATACGTGCCATTAAGAATCCTCAAAAGGTCATTAAGAAGCTGGGGATTTTCTAGTATGAGGTAGATGCATATGCCACTCCTTGGAATGTTTCTTCTTCATTGAAAATTCTACCAACTACCAATCCCTTGCCCAAATTAAAGGACCATTTACCCCAATTTTCAGGAAATGGTGTTACATCTGCAAATGACCACCTAGCTACATTTTGCAATGCATGTGAAAATATAGAAGTTCATGACAATGACATGTGCATGAGACTATTTGTTAATTATTTAGAAGGCAGGGATACTACCAAATTCTTTGATCCTCCTGACAAAATATTTTCAAGTTGGTTTGAGTTGGCTTATTAGTTCAAATCCACCTTTGGTTATATGGACAACCTTCCATAATACCTAAAAGGTTTTAATAACTTCTCATTGAAAATGATGAATCCATAAGTGAAAGAGTTATCCTAGTCATTATTTGTCAACTTGATTGTAGATTTTCGTTTTTTTGGTCTTTCTTTTCTTCCCATGTTTACAAATTGTCTCAGTATTAAGGATATCTTCTTGACCCTTTGCTTCAAGGCCCTTTTAAACTTGACCCCGCTTTCCCTTTTTTTTGAGTTTTAATTTGGGAGGGCTCTCATTGTTTTTCCTTTTTTTTGGTTTTTATTGGGAAGCTCTCTTTGTCGGGGTTTTTTACTTCTTGCTATGATACTAGGCCCGCTTCAAAGTTTTCAGTTAGCAACGACACATACTTCGTCAAATCTCAATTATACATATCTTTATAAAAAATTCCTCGTACTCTCAAAGTAGTTTGTTCAGTCTATATAAGGGCTCAACATTGTGATGTAGAGAGTATCATGGAATGAGGAAATATAAGTGTTGTTAGTGTGCTATGGTGAGTTGGTCTTCATTGGTGAGAGTTGTAGCATGAATGTGATAAGTCTTTGGCACATAGTAAGGGTTGGAATCCCTCTTTCCCCAAAGATGATTGACAAGAGGTTCTCAAATGTTCTTCCTCAGATTGTGTGTTGAGTGAAACCTTGCATTGAATTGTGATGACATAAGCCATTGCAAGGCTTGAGGAGGCAATGCCACAGGGACTTCAACACCAAGTGGTGTAACATATAGTATGAAGCATCTTCATAAAACTTGGTTGTGAATTTTTTGGTCCAATAACAACCATAAATTATCAATAGTGAAGATTCAAGTGATTCCAAGTGATGCAGTATCAAGTCCTATTGAGTGATACAACCTCGAGTGAATGATTTTGAGTGATGTGGAGCCTAGTTTTGTTGAGTGGTGCAATCTTGAGTGACGCAAAGCAAAGTCCTATTGAGTGATGCAGAGCTAAGTGAAAAATTGAGACTAAAAGTGAAATTGAGAGTGAAGTTGCAAGGAGATTATGGAAGAGGGAGGAAGGTTCAGATAATCATATGAATGGGGAACAAAGCAAGTAGTTTAATCTCTAGATAGCAGAGTAGGAGGACAGTTTGAATTGTATGAATCATCTATTGTTAATCCCTAAAGAAAGTGAGAAAGACCAACCCTAAAATTTTACAACCGTGTGATTCAGTGGAATGGAATATAAATGAGATTGAAAAGTTGAGTGAGCAAGTAGATGGGAGACGAATGTTCATGCAAATCAACTTTTCTGGAGCGAGAAATCCCTGTATGTTTTTGGTGTTGAAGCCATTGTGTCCTCGCACAAGTGGTTTGATGATAATTTTGAATCATAAATGGAGGTGGGTGGGAGTCATTGGTCTTAAGTTCATCATCTTGTCACTCTATGTTGAGGCTTAATTCATGAGGGTTTGGTCGTTAGAGACGTTGGCCAATGCAAATGACTCCATCGCCTGATGATAAAAGGTATTTATTAGGGCAAAGGACACAATAGAGACATGTTAAGGGCATTGAGGATAGTTGATATTTATCCTTAGTAGTAATATAATTGTTGGAAATGTAATCCATTATGGTTATGGTATTCCTCACTTGAAAAAGAACATGAAAAGACAAGTGATAGGAACAGTGATCGGTAGTCCAAAAGACCTCTTAGAAGACGAATCCAAAGTTCAAGCTCATGTATTTATGTATTTATGTATTTATATATGTATCATATTAATGAAAAAGTATTACATGTTTATCTCTATTCAAGCTTATTCCAACATTAATATCAGAGCACCTTAACTCTTAATTCTTAAGTCTAAAATAGGCTATGGTAGTTGTCCATCACAGGTTATTCCCTTGGGCGTTTTCATTTCCACATGAAAAAATGTCTCTCCCTAATTCCCTGTCAACTCTGTCTGATTACCTGTGCCCATCTACGCTACTCTCCCACAGTAAATCTTCCACCTGCACCTATGGTGATTATTCCCTCTAAGAATCAACGTTACTATGCCTTCATCATCTCTGCTTGCATTAGTCTATCATCTATGCGAGGCTCATTTCTACCGTTCGCACATGTAAAGGAAACCCTTGGCTCCTTTTACAAATCTTTGCTTAAATGAACGATCTCACCAACCTCAATGAAGGATATTCACTCCATTTCCAACGAAGAGGGTCACACCGACTGACATGAGAGAGCTTCCACTAATCCAAAATCCAATGCACACTAGCAGACCACTCGACCAAGGAATGATTGCCTGCAGTTGTTGCTCTCTCTGCTTGGAGACTGCCTGCTGTGCAAATCCCTGGAGCCCGTAGTTCTTCGATTCATCTTCACAAAATCTTTGAAATCAAGATAGAAACCCACAACCAGTGGAAAATCGAGATGGAGAGCTTGCTTCTGAGTCAACAACAACTTAAAAAGTCGATAGCATGGCGTTGTCCATAGATTGGCACTCCTTATGCTGAATAGATAGGTCGCACTAGTGAATGGGGCCAAGGCATCCGCCTCTATATATTCATACCCTCTCAGTCGAATTGTAACATTCATGCTCAGTTTTCAAATCCCCGCAGCGTGGCCATCTCATCAATTGCTCAGTGTATTTTCGACATCAACAATGAAGTAGCTCTCGAGTTTGAATCCTCCGCGTCTTTTCGACCTCGAGAATGAAGTAGCCCTCGAGTTCGAATCCTTCGAGAGGCCAGCGTGAAAAACATGTTTGTTTGTCACCCTCTCTCCATTAACACCATTTGGGCGGCTTGGAATTGAGAGAACTCATGTTGAAATCAGGTGGATTCGGTCATCTCTGAAATTAGAATTCATATCGATCACTATTTTGCAATTAGATTTAAAATAAATACACATAATGAGGTTCAACGCCAACCGCCATACATTAAAGGATAACGTGTACAATTAAAATCAATGTATTGAAATTCAGAAAACAACTTCTCATTGATGAATAATGGACAATACAGGCTATGCATCACACTTCCCAAATCCCTCTCAAAATGTTGATAAAATGAATTTTTTATGTTAGTCAACCTGTTTTTTTCTCAATTGCAAGAGACAAATATCTAATGATTTTTTATGCTGGTTAACCTTTTATTTTCTCAATTGCAATAGACAAATATCTAATTCCAGAAAATTTGTATAGGCTTGAAAAGCTAAAGAAGAATAATTGATGTAGATTCGCCGATGGAATTGTGTAGACTCTTAGAGGGAATTGCGCTTTTTCTTTTAAGTAAAACATCAATTTCAATCGCTCAAAGTGACATTTTCACATGACTAGACTCCATTTTTCGAGTTTCCATTGTTAAGTTTTATTGTTAAATGAATCTAGTTAATGAATTAAGTTATTGAATACTTTAATAATCATTGTTGAAGACAACTCAATCATACTCAACGAAATAACTCTTCGATATGTTCTAGCTTGTTTGCAAGTTTCACAAGCTAAAGTAGAAGTGCTTCAAACTTAGACTCAACTTCTTCATGATGAACTTCAATGAAATAATCAAAATTCTAAAATAGGGTTTGTTCAGAACAACCCTCTTTTCGATGACAATGATGTCGATGATTCATATCAACAACTAGCGCAGGGACAACTCGGTGAATCAACTTCAAATACAAGTGCAGATGAAGATGAAGTTGTGTGTCATGAATAATATCAACTTTATATTTCCAAGCCAATCATCAGACCTTGGGAAGAAATCATAGACAATAAGCACATAACAAGTATCGGATATGAAAAGGAAGTGACATTTCATATTCCAGATTACACTAAACCAATCCAATTCTGAAGTGTTGGAATCATTCAAGAAAGTTCATATTCACTTGCTCCAGTTCAAGAGCACATTCTCAAATGCCAACATTTTCATCAAGTTGACCATGTGGAAGATCAATGTTTCAATCTTTATCCTTGTGAGCATTATGTATAATCATCCCTCGGACAAATATTCCAAACGCAAGAAATCTACAAGAGTAAAGAACCACTATGGGTGGATAACTTCTTGGCAATGGTCATCAACAATCAAGAAGATTTATTGGTCATACCTAGGAATTCATTCTCGAGTATTGACACATCTTGCAGTGGAAAGATTTGCATCTTCTCACCTTGTACCTGACAAGGGAAATAACATCAATGATTGATAGTTAGGCTTCAAATTTCGAAGTTCTACCAATCAAGCAGTAACGAGTGTGATTATCTGGTCATCCCAAAACCACCAGATTGGTTTGTGGTTTTCCTTAAACCTTCATTTAGTATAATACTTACAACTTCTACTAGATAACAATTTGTGTTCATCTTTAAACCTCCATTCAAGAGCACTTCCAATTAGCAGATTACATTAGCTTCTAGCCAAATTAGGAAATGTTCCAGGAACCGTTGAGCCTTAGAGCCAAGTTATAAGGTTTGTGGTATTCCTTAAACCACCACCACCACCATTAAGCAAAAAACATAAGATTTTGCTAGTCATTTGGTTTGTGGTCATCCCAAAACCACCAAATTCAGAGAGCACATTTATCCACTGGCAGTTGTCCACTTCTAGATTTCAGCTCTAGCCTCTCTACTTGGACTCACATACACCTCTTTGGACTAAGGGGGGGAATGTTGGAAACCTAATTCATTAGGGTTATGGTATTCCTCGCTTGAGAAGGAATATGAAAAGACAAGTGATAGGAATGGTCATGGGAAGTCCAAAAGACCTCTTGGAAGAATGATCCAAAGGTCAAGCTCGTGCATTTATATGTAATGTATCATATTAATGAAAAAGCATTCCACGTTCATCTACATTTGTGTGGATTCCAACAATAATATATACTAATATAAAAATATGAGTTATCTTCTTTACCGCCTCCATAAGGTATTTTGAGGGTGTGGATTAAGTAACACTTATACCACAATTTTGCAATCTCAATACTTTTAAATTGCAATCTTAGAGTATCATGGAGTTGAATTGACACAACTTCTTGTGATTGTGATTTGAGAAATTCCTTGTCAATCACAAAGTGAGGATCATTCCATATTATTGCAATCAAAGGGAGATCACTTGTATACTCTATCAATACTTAATTTTTAAGAATACAAACATGGAACTAGAGAGGAAATATTAAGTGATTAGTGGCAATATGAATTCCATTTGCAACTTATTTATGCTAAATTTCCACAAATGTACATTGGTACCCTTGTTGTAACTAATCTTAATTATTACTAATGATAGTACTTACAACATCATTATTGATTTCACTAAGATAAGGGTGAGTGCAAGCTAATGATGGTCTCTCATGACACGTTAGTGGTAATGCAAACGTGGAAAAACAACAATATCTTAACTTGAAGGGATTATTCAAGATACGTTTACAATGAATTTGAATATGGTGTAAGAAGATGAAACGTAGGAAATTGAATTAGCTTTCTGAATATATAACTTTTATTAATATAAATTGTGAATAATTGTGTCAAATTTGATTTTTTCTAACAATGGTATCTTATTTTTCCAACAAAATATAAGGTATATGTTTTTGTTCGTGCAGGTGTTGAGTACCTTAACGATGGAATTTAATTCCAAAAACTTGTATGCTTGTAGAGAACCAGTTTTTCTTGTGTTGTGTATTTTTTGGAAATTTATAATATTAATTTTATATATTTTTTAAATTATCAAAGTCAACATATCCCTGAAATTACAATGTTTTTTATTCGTGCTGTCAAAGAGGGTCTTAACATGATCAAAACAATTTCTTTTTTTTTTAGATCGTAGATATCGGTCTCCTCTAGTGCTTCATATAACTCATTCGAGAAATGGTTAAGCTGAAAAAAACTTATAGCATAAATAAGAGAGGTATGTATTCTAGGATTTTGATATATGCAAAGACAAAAATAGATTAAAAATAGTAAACTATATTAATTTTTAAAATATATATATATATATATTTGGAATCTGCATAGCTGACTCTATCTATTTATGTAGTTTCGTCAACAATTGAATTGTTTAGCCTATAGAAAAATAACATCAAACACAGAGATATAGATAGTATTCACAAAAATTGAGGTTTTTATCAATTTGCAGACCGAACCACTAGGTTTGTCATCCCGGACCTAAATCCAATGAAACTAAGTCAGCGTACACATTGTCAATCCCACCCAAAAAAAATTGAATTCAAAAGAACACACACATGTTCTTAAGACGCATGCGCTCTAGGATAGTGCACGCATTCCTAAGAACATGCATGCGCTCTTATAAATTATGTGTTCTTTGTCATTTCCCCATCCCTCTCTCTCTCTCTCTCTCTCTCTCTCTC
>ML780984.1:242116-309225 GCA_009831015.1 Picea engelmannii | reverse complement strand
AATTGTTAGTTGTGTCTTCTTATGTAATACCAAGACAAATTTGTCCAATTGGAATTAGAATTATTAGTTGTCTTCTTTTGTAATACCAAGACAAATTTGTCCACTTGGAATTGGAATTGTTAGTTGTGCCTTCTTGTGTAATACCATGACAAATTTGTGGTGGGGTGCTTGGAAGCCAATTTTTCTCTTTAAACATGGGGAATCGATGAATTCGAGAAAAAAATTCCTTGATGAAACTAAAACCCATCGAAAAGGTAGAAGAAAAAAAAGAAAAGGCAAAGTTACATATGCCAAAACGTAGGCTTTCAGAAGAGGGAAATCCAATTATAACGGAATAGATGACGTTGTTGTTTCTCCTCCATCACCACAAGCAAAGCCCAAGATTTCAGTAGAGACCAATCCATGTAGTATCTCATCAAGACAACTTGTTTTAGATGACCAGATGATGGAGGATTTGCTTGGAGCTAATTATACAATGAATGAAATTATAGAGGCAATTGGTGCACAACATTGTGGTGAAGAATTTCATGTGGTGCAACCTCTTTTTGGACAATCAAATGTTCCAGAAACTAGTCAATATCATGTCCACTCTCCTCCCATATTTGATTTGTTAGTGATTGAAGGGGAAACAACTGAAACATTGTTAACTCCACAGTAGGGAGCTCAAGAGTGCCAGAATAGGGGTTCATCGTCCCTACCTAGATTGAGCAGTGTGCGGTGAAGAACTCCTAAATGCATTCAGGTGGATGAAAGTGGTCTAGCATCACTTGAAGGTAAGTTATGTAACCGTACTATTCATTATCATTCTTATAAAATCATTAAAGAATATTTTGAACCAATATCCGATGCTGCTAAATGTCAATTATTTTTGGCTTTGTTAAAATCTATAAGTTTGATTGTTGTTAAAAGAATTTTAGGCATTAAAACAATCAAAAGTTTAGAAACAATTCATCATATTGTTAGAAACATTGTAGATTCTTTTCAAAGAATTGATAAGAAATCTCATTCTAAAGACCGCAATGCAACCCGACGTGTCTTGTCACAATCAATTGTTACCAAGATCACAAGAAAACATTGTTTGCTCCGACAAACCTCTCATCTCATGAAATGCAATATAAAAATCCTTAGAAAGTATTATCATAGACGAGATAGCCTCGATACAAGTGACCCAATAGATTTGTGGGCCTTCATTGGTAGGCTACCTCGTTTTGACATGAAGTTAATTGGAGTAGTTAAGGGACTAGTATTGGATTTTTGGCATGATAACATTGAGCCTTCTTCTAACCAAAAATATGTACTAAAATTGAGAAAGGGATCTAGGGACTGTGAACCCCATATTAAACACTTTCTTTACATTACACAGAAAAAATTGTATGAGAGATTCAAGATAGTACATGGTGCACTTAACTTGGGACAAAGATCTTTCCATAAATGTAAGTCTTGGTATGTTCGAATAAATACAATTGGGAACACATGTTGTTGTAGATATCACATTGAGTATGGTTATTATTTTGACACACACACACACACACATATATATTGTGTTTTGCATAGCACTCTTTTTCAGGAATGTTCAGTTATATTGCCACCGCCATCGTCTAGAGACTTTATTCACAACATCTTGTGTACAAGGCCAGAGGGTTGTACATTTTATAAAAAATCTTGCTTAGATGGGACATGCCCCAGGTGCGATGGAATGGAATTACTGAGAAAGTGCATGCATGTAAGTGATGAGTATGAATTGGGGAGGAAGGAGTTTGCCTTGCAAATATTTAAATATGTCGCATATGATATTGATGGAGGACAGGAAAGAAAAAAAGATACAATTGGTGACTTCCCAAGTATGAGTATGTGACTTCATGAAGGACTTCGTTGAAAAGACATGACAACATGTTCAGCATGTGCATGTGGCTCGATGGCAGGATGAGCATTTTAGAATATGAAGAGATACATTTCCCATTGGTATTGTGTTATCAGTGGTTGATTTTGTTGATAACTACACCCTTCAACCACAAAATGAGATTTAAATTCAATATCATCACTCAAAGTAGGTCAGCATAATGGTCCATATCACATACAAGCATGGGATGAATAGTAACAAAGAAAACATAGTTATATTGAACGAGTATTACTTATACATAAGCGATGATTGGTGCCATGACTTAGCCTATGTACAACATTGCTTCCAGTTGTTTCACACTCACCTTAAGGAGCAGAGCATACAGATGGATCAACATTGTATTTGGTCAGATGGTTGTGCAGGCCAGTTCAAAAATGCTCATGTATTTCAATGGTTGTGTATGTTGCACAAAAAACTCATGGTACCACACATTTGGAACTATTTAGAGTCAGGACACGGGCAAGGGGAGCATGATGGAGCAGGCGCATGCATAAAAAGAGCATTACATAGGAAATAAATGAAGTTCATAACTACTTCCCTCATTCGATATGCAAAATCCATTGTTGAATGGTGTTCTTTAGTAATGGGAGAGGGAACATGAACCCGTGAAGACCAATCACACATGAAAGGACGTGTACATAGATATTTTTGGGAGGTGGTCAATGTAGATCGATTACAGTGGTATGAATGCAAAACAATCTAGGGCACTCGTGGATTCCAATCAGTTCGAACATCAGACAATGCAATAGTTGAAATATGGATGAGAAAACTCTCTTGTTTTTCTGGTCCATGTAGTAGTAATGAATGGGATAATTGTGAATCGACAAACAAATTGGGTTGATAGATGGGGTCGTGTATCACTCCCCATTGGTCAATGTATAACTATGGACTTATCCCAGTTGGAGGAGGACCAATCAAGTATTTAATCAGATTATGAACATGTCTCAGATCTCGTACTGTCAGGTTCGTTGAAACCTTCTATTAAATTTTGAATAACTAGCATCAATGTTTTATTCTTTGGTCATTTAGTGGACTCATGTGTTGGCACTCCATTTTTTGCAGGGCACATATACGCGGTGGTTTCCCCAAGAGGTAATGAATGGGGGACTGATTATTGGCTGGCACGTTAAAGGAGAAAATCTGGGGACTGAATTTTCAATTGGGTCAATGGTTATTAAAGGAGAAAATCTGACAAAGGATGGAAGAACACATAAGAAAGGTGGTTATGTATTTCAAAATTATAGACCATGTGAATTTGTATACCACTTTACAAACTTGGTTGTTGGTACAAACCTCCAACTACAAAAACTGCCAAGTAAGAACTCATCAAAGGTACGATATTTCTTGCCTTACTCTGAGCACGAGAAGTTAACGGAAACCATCAGTGTTAGAAGTGATCTCAATGGTCTACTTGATTAACCATGGGTATGTAAAAGGAATAATTGAATAAATATTTCAGATTTATGAATAATTGAAATTTTGGCTTCATTTTATGGTTGTTATGGTATTCTTGTACTTTCATGCCTTACCTTTCCTTGTCATGCCATGCCTTTACATGTCATGCCTTTCCTTGCCATGTCATGCCTTGTCATGACATGCCTTGCCTTGCCAAGTCATGTCTTGTCTTGCCTTGCCATACCATACCTTTTATTTCCTTGTCTTGCCTTGCCATGCCATGCCATGCCTTGTATTTCCTTGCCTTGCCATGCCATGCCTTACCTTGTCATGCCATGCCTTGTCTTTCCATGTCATGTCTTGTATTGCCTTGCCTTCACTTTCCATGCCATGCCTTGCTATGAATTGCCTTGACATGCCATGTCATTCCATGCTTTGCCTTGCCTTTCCATGCCATGCCATGTCTTGCATTGCCTTTCAATGACATGCCATGCCTTGCTTTTCCTTGCCATTCCATGCTATGCCTTGCCTTTCCAAGCCATGCCTTGCCTTGCCATGCCATGCTTTGCATTACCTTACCTTTCCAAGTCATGCCTTGCCATGTCTTACCTTTCCTTGCCAATCCATGCCTTGTCATGCCATGCCATGCCATGCCTTGCCTTTCCATACCATGTCATGCCATGTCTTGCATTGCCTTCACTTTCCATGCCATGCCTTTCCTTTCCATGCAATGCAATGCCTTGCCTTGTGATGCCATGCCATGGCATCCCCGCCTTGCCATGCCATGTCTTGCCTTGCCTTTCCATGCCATGCCATGCCATGCCTTTCCTTGCCATGCCATGTCATTCCTTTCCAATCCATGCCTTGCATTGCCTTGCCTTGCCAAGCCATGTCTTTCCTTGCCTTTCCATGCCATGACATAACATTCCTTGTCTTGCCATGTCTTGCCTTGCCTTGTCAAGCTATGCCTTTCCATGTCACTCCATGCCTTTCCATGCCTTGCCTTGCCATGCCATGTCATGTCATGTCTTGCATTGCCTTCACTTGCCATGCCATGCCTTGTCATGCCAAGTCTTGCCTTGCCATGCCATTCCTTGCCTTGCAATGCCATGCCATGTCATGCTTTTCTTTGCCATGGCATGGCATGCCTTACCTTGCCTTACCTTACCATGCCATGCCATGCCATGTCTTGCCTTGCCATTCCATGCCATGCCTTAGCTATCCACAATTCATCTAAAAGGTACTTTCATTATGATATTCATAAAACTAATTGTTTGTAATAATATAGTTATTTTCATCGTTATAGAGAATTTGTTGTTGAAAAGTCAACAAGAAATGTGTGTCTAATTTATTTTTCCCTTAAATAAATTGGACAATAAATATTAATCTATTATCTCATAATTATTTGAAATAGTTAACTGAAATGGCAAATCAGTTAGCTATAGGAAATTTGAGTTCAAAGGTTGATTGGTGGGACATGGAAGTCGAATTAATTCTAACTAAGTGACTTGAAGTTGTAACAGAGTTATAAGTGTAGTTATGTGAGTTGTAAAGTAGTTTAATTTAGTTAAGTGAGTTAAGCTCAGTTGTACTAGTTGTAACTGAACTTACACTAGTGAGAGTTTAGTGAATTAATTATTAATTAATTCACAATCAGTGAACTCACATGCAACTGAAGATTTACCACTGTTAACTACATGCATGTCAGATCCAGTGGAGACCCAATTGAGATAACAGGTGAAAGGGACAGTTTGGCTATCAGTTGTGATTTGAGTGAAGTGAACTCATTCAATCACAAACACAGTGGATGTGCCCATGAGCAATGCATAGCCTAGGCAAGAGGAATTAGAATTCATTTGTAGGGATTGCACAGAGGAGGCAAGCTGTCTGGAGGCAGAGAATTGGCACATGTATTTGCGAATTTTTGTATGACAGTGTGAGACGATTGTATTGTACTAAGATCTATTGGATTAGAGTTTTGTATGAGATTGTTTCATGATCCATGATATACATAATATATGATAGTGGGGTTTTTAGCTTTATGCTTTCCTGGTAAAACATATGTGTTATGTGCGATTGATCTTTCTTCTTGATATTGCAATTAGCGATCGTGTTTTAATTCCACAAGATTTATAGTAGAAGCGATTATGTATTTAACAGTGGCATATAATTGTTATATCAGGAGAATCCAGACAATACATAATTTGTATTGAAATTTCTACATGGTATCAGAGCACAGAAGATTGCAGAAGTTGAGTTTGTGATTGGATAGAATTCGAATTTGCAGAAAGACTTTCTTGGTGCTACCGTTGATTCAATATTGAAATGGATTTCAATGGCTTGAGGTTAGAGTATGCACTCGAGGGCAGCTCGAACTATATTGCTTGGAAGGATAGGATGGAGGCAGTACTCAAAGACAATGGCTTGAAGGAATTCATTGACAAAGATGTTCCTAAGCCAGATGCTACAAATCTTGATGCATGGAAAAAGAAAGTGGCAAAGGTGAGGAGGATCTTGTTGGAGGGAGTACGAGACCAAATTGTCTCAAGCCTCCATGGGAAAGTCACACCATATGCAATGGAATACTTTGATGAATCTATTCCAAAACAGCAGCGACCATAGGAAATTGGCGCTCAAAGACAAACTCAGGAAGATCAAGATGGAGAAGAGCGACTCCATTCCAAAATATCTCATGAAGATTGTCCAATGTCGGGATGAGATGGGGAGTGTGGGAATAACAGTCGTTGATGATGATTTGGTGAGATTGGCTCTCCTAGGAATTCCCGAGAGTTGGCACAGTTATCAAGACTTTGTCAATGGAAGGGAAAAATTGCCAAATTGGGAATGACTATGGTCGGATCTAGTGCAGGAGGAGTTCAGGAAGAACACCAGAGATGGATCTTCATCAAATCATGATGATGAAGAGGATTGTGCTTTGGTTGCCAAGGCAAGGAGAGGGAAGGGGAAGAAATTCCATTCAAAATCTAAGTCTAAAGGCAAGAAGCTGGATTTTTCCAAAGTGAAGTGTTTTCACTATCACGAACATGGGCATCTCGCTACTAATTGTCCGCAGAAGAAGAAGAACAGGAAGGTTGTTGGAGTTGCAACTGGTGAGGCCCTTGCCTCGCAATTTGAACTTGACTTCTCTTTGATCGCATGCATGGCTTCAAGTGCATTGGGATCGGTGTGGTATTTGGATAGTGGCGCTCCCTTCCACATGACGGGAGATAAGGACCTTTTCAGTAACTTGGAGGAGAAAGATCTCAAAATGCATATTGATATGCACGATGATGGATGATACAGTGCGACTGGCATTGGTACTATTACCTTTCAAAGGGAGTCAGGTAAACCATTTCAATTGAAATATGTTATGCATGTTCCAGGTCTGAAGAAAATCCTGGTCTCAATCGCAATGTTGGAGGACATAGGCTATGACGTTGTTTTCAGCGGTGGAAAATCTTTTATGTGACATAAAACAATGGGTCAAGTCAAGAGGATAGGGATTCGAGTTAAGAATCTCTACATGCTCGAGGTAGATGGATGCACTGCCATGATGGGCAAGGTAGAAAAAGTGGTGAGCCGAGATGAGGGTGAATTATGGCACAGGTGATTGAGCCATCTTCATCATGGAGCCTTGAAAAGCATGCAGCAAATATCTACTGGACTTCCAATGGGAACATTTGCTCAATTAGACCAGTGCAAGGGTTGCACCATGCGGAAGTATGTAAAGTCCACTTTTCATGAAAAGGAGAACCGTGCTTCGGTGATCCTAGAGAGAGTTCACACATACGTGTGTGGACCACTCTATGTTGCTTCAACAACAAAACATAAGTATTATGTTATTTTTGTTGATGACTTTTCTCGTAAATGTTGGATCTTCTTCATGCAGAAAAAGAATCAAACATTCTCAAAGTTTTCTGAGCTTAAAGCATTGGTGGAGAAAGAGTCGGGGAAGCAAGTGAAGGCTCTGAGGAGAGATAGTGGTGGAGAATACATCTCTAACGAATTCAAAGACTTCTGCAACAAAGAAGGAATTCAAAGAGAACTCATAGCGCCTCATAACCCACAAAAAAATGGGATCGCGTAGAGGAAGAACAGAAAAATCGTGGGTGTAGCACGAGCGATGTTGCATGATCAGGGCCTACCAATGCATTTGTGGGAGGAAGCGTGCAACACTATAGTTTATGTGCAAAACCATTGTCCTCATAGAGTACTTGGCATGAGTACACCTGAAGAATCTTTCACTGGTAAGAAACCTGATGTTTCTCATTTTAAGATTTTTGGCTCCTCTGTTTATGTGCATGTGACCAAGGATGGCAGGAAGAAGTTGGAACCAACTGCTGAAGTTGGGATATTTGTGGGGTACACAGAAACACCCCATAATTATCATGTGTATTTTCCTAATAGTAAGATGATTGTTATGTGATAGGATATAAAATTCAATGAGGGGAAATTCGTGCGGTTGTCGCTTGAGAGGGAGCTAGACTTGCATGCATAGGAGGAACTATTGGTTCCCAAAGATGAGTCTCAAGATGTGGATCAGCCACATGAGGAGGTTCATGGAGTGGAGGAAGCCACTCATGCAAATCCATCCATCAGAAATGGCAGAAAGCGCACCATGGAAGCTGATAGATTGAGACTAGATGCTACAGAGAATGTAGGAGCCCCTACTTCACAGCGCGGACAGAGACAGTCTCCTGATCGATTTACTAGGTGCATGGCTCTCATGAGCAAATGTATTCTGACTGAACCATCTTCCTTTCAAGAAGTAGCGCAGGATCCCACTTGGGTTGATGCAATGGTGGAGGAGTATGACTCCATTGTCAGAAAAAGTGCATGGGAAATTGTCCCAAGACCGATCGACAAATCAGTGGTAGGTTCAAGATGGATCTACAAGGTAAAGCAAGTTGTTGATGGGAGTGTGGAGAAATACAAGGACAGGTTTGTGGCCCGGGGCTTCTTATAGATTGAGGGGATAGATTATGATGAGACCTTTGCACCTGTCGCAAGGTACTCTTCCGTAAGATCCATCTTTGCACTCTCAGCACAGATGGGCTGGCGCATTCATCAGATGAATGTAAAAACTGTGTTTCTAAATGGGATCATTGAGGAAGAAGTGTACATTGAGCAACCAGAAGGTTTTGAGACCTCTGACAAGGAGTCGCATGTGTGCAGACTCAAGAGAGCGATGTATGGGCTGAAGTAAGCACCCTGTGCTTTGTACACTCGGATAGACAGCTATTTCACCGGATTGGGCTTCACCAAAAGTGAAGCGGATGCAAACCTATACCAAATTGTGGTGGAGGGTAAGCTTTTAATCATTGTTCTTTATGTTGATGATTTAACACTGACTAGTGATGAGCAGTTGATACACTCATGCAAGGAGGACCTTGCAAAGGAGTTCGAGATGAAGGATTTGGGCCTTCTTAATTATTTCCTTGGATTGAAAATATGGCAGCGAGATGGTGAAATTTTTGTGTCTCAAGGCAAGTATGCAAGGGAGATACTGGGTAAGTTTCACATGGAGGGCTGCAAACACATGGATACTCCTCTTCCAGGAAACTGGAGGAAAGAGGATGCTACTTCTTGAGAGGTAGTGGATGCTATTGTCTATCGACAGTTAGTGGGTTCACTAATGTATCTAGTGAACACGAGACCAGACATTCTCTATGTGGTTAACCAGTTGAGTCAAGCGATGGTTAAGCCTACCAAGCTCTTTTGGAAGGCGGGTAAGCATGTCCTAAGATACTTGAGGGGCACATATGAGTATGGCTTATGGTATAGACAGATGGATGAAGTGAATTTGCATGGCTTCACGGATGCAGATTGGACGGGCAGCCCAACGGACAGAAAGAGCACATCAAGGGGGATCTTTAGTATCGGATCTACAACTATTTCTTGGTACAGCAAGAAGCAGAGATTCGCGACACTCAGTTCAGCGGAAGCGGAATACATGGCAGCGAGTCAAGCTGCATATGAGGCTATCTAGATGAGAAAGATCTTGGTTGGTTTCTTTGGTTCTCATTTACATCCGACATCGATTCATTGTGATAATCAGAGTTGCATTAAACTCTCGATTAATCATGTGTTTCATGATAGATCTAAGCATATAAATATCCGATATCATCATATCAGATATTGTGTGCAGCGGAAAATCATGTTGCTTCAGTACATTCCTACGGAAGATCAGGATGCAAACATTCTGACGAAGGCACTCACTAGGAGAAAATTTGAATACCATAGAGACAGGATTGGGGTGAAGGATAATCCCTTTCTTGTTGAGAGGGAGTGTTGAAAAGTCAACAAGAAATGTGTGTCTAATTTATTTTTCCCTTAAATAAATTGGAAAATAAATATTAATCTATTATATCATAATTACTTGAAATAGGTAACTGAAATGGAAAATCAGTTAGCTATAGGCAATTCAAATTCAAAGGTTGACTGGTGGGACATGGAAGTCGAATTAGTTGTAACTAAGTGACTTGAAGTTGTAACAGAGTTATAAGTGTAGTTATGTGAGTTGTGAAGTAGTTTAACTCGGTTAAGTGAGTTAAGCTCAGTTGTACTAGTTGTAACTGAACTTACACTAGTGAGAGTTCAGTAAATTAATTATTAATTAATTCACAATCAGTGAACTCACATGCAACTGAAGATTTACCACTATTGACTACATGCATGTCAGATCCAGTGGAGACCCAGTTAAGATAACAAGTGAAAGGGACAGTTTGGCTATCAGTTGTGATTTGAGTGAAGTGCACTCATGCAATCACACAGAGTGGTTGTGCCCATGAGCAATGCGTAGCCTAGGCAAGAGGAATTTGAATTCATTTGCAGGGACTACACAGAGGAGGCAGGTTGTCTGAAGGCAGAGAATTGACACATGTATTTGTTGATTTTTGTATGACAGTGTGAGACGATTGTATTGTACTGAGAGCTCTTAGATTAGAGTTTTGTATGAGATTGTTTCATGATCCATGATATACATAATATATGATAGTGGGTTTTTTAGCTTTATGATTTCCCAGTAAAACATTTGGGTTATGTGCGATTGATCTTTCTTTTTTATATTGCAATTAGAAATCGTGTTTTAAATTCCGTAAGATTTATAGTAGAAGTGATTCTATATTTAACAGTGGCATATAATTGTTAGATCAGGAGAATCCAGGCAATACATAATTTGTATTGAAATTTCTACATTTGTTATCAAGTTAATTTAATAAAAAAAAATAATGTCATTCATGTAGCATACCTTATTTTTTGCCTAAAAAGAATAATGTTTGTACTAAATAAGCAAGTTTAATACGTAAAAATTACAATCAAAGGATTTGTTAAGTATGTAATTCTACAACTTGTTATCCCATCTATCTTAAATAAAAATACTTGCATGAGAATTTCAATGTCATATCATAAGCTCTCTTTATTCATATATCTAAGGTATCTTCATAGTTGTGAAACATGGATTATCATAATTAATAGGATTTACATAGAAAGGGATGTCACTAAATAGGTTTATGTCCCATCATTATGGTGTAGTCTCATTATACTATTGATCCATAATTTCTTTTGGATTGCATGGAAAACAACATAACTTCAAGGCCTTATTTAAAATAAAAGAAATAAAAACTAATATTTCAACTCAATAACTTTTATAACAAGATATAGCATGTAGACATAGACCTAGACCTTGCCTTTCCATGTCTAGCTTTGCTTAGCCTTGTCATGTCTTGCCTTGGCCTTCCTTGCTTTTTCTTTCCTTGCATTGTCATACCTAGACCTAGACCTAGACCAAGGCATTGTCGTGTTGTGCCTTGCCTTGTCATGCCTTGTCTTTCCATGGTCTAGGTCATGGGCTATGCCATGGTAATGGTGTAGGTATAGGTCTTGGTCTAGGTTTAGTTCTAGGTCATGGTTTAGGTCTAGGTCTAGGTCTATTTCATGGTCATGGTTTAGGTGTAGGTCTATTGCCAACATGTCCTTGAATGGCTTGAGGAGGCAAGTTGAAACTTGTGATAAAAGTCAAACAGAGACTAGGATCGATGAACCGTCAGTTGCATTAGATCTGGGGCATCGGGTTTTAGCTAATGGGGCCCCTCCGCTATCATTTTGTTGCCTAAAAAATTGTTTGTTGGAGGATCTCCTGCACTAGGGTTTTGCTCAATGAGGCATAGTGCAATTTCTGAACAAGAGGTAGATTTTCAAGAACGTTGTGCTGGGAAATTGTGGGTAGTGTGGTTGTGTGGGCCTTGGCCAAACAAATGTGTGGGAGCTTACAAAACTCCATTATTTTGTTTGGCTTAGATTTTATGCCCCTGAACCAAATTGCCAACATGTCCCTGAATGGCTTGAGGAGGTGAGTTGCAACTCGTGATAAAACTCAAACCAAGACTCAGATCAATGAACCATTGATTACATTGGATCTGGAGCACCAAGTTTCAGCTAGTGGGGCCCCTCCAATATCATTTTGTCGCTCAAAAAATCATTTGATGGAGGATCTATGGAACTAGGGTTTTGCTTAATGAGGCATAGTGCAATTTCTGAACAAGAGATCGATTTTCAAGAAGACTATGTCGGGAAATTGTGAGTAGTGTGGTCACATGGACCTTGTCCATACAGAAGTGTGCGAGCTTACAAAACTTCGTTATGCTACTCAGTTTGGATTTTATGTCGCCGAACCAAATTGCCAACATGTCCATGAATGGCTTGAGGAGGCGAGTTGCAACTGGCGATAAAACTAAAACTGGGACTCGGATCGATGAACCATCGGTTGTATTGGATCCAAGGCACTGGGTTTCAGCTAGTGGAGCTCCTCCGCTATCATTCTATTTCCCGAAAAAACGTTTGATGGGGGACCTTTGGAACTAGGATTTTGCTCAATGAGGCTTAGTGCAATTTCTAAACAAGAGGTCAAATTTCAAGAACACTATGTCGAACAATTGTGGGTAGTGTGGTCATGTGGGACTTGGCCAATCAAACGTATGAGAGCTTACAGAACTCCATTATGCTGCTCAGTTTTAATTTTATGCCCCCTGACCAAATTGCCAAAATATTCATGAATGACTTGAGGAGGCGAGTTGTAACTCGCGATAAAAGTCAAACCAGGAATCAGATCAACAAACCGTCAGTTGCATTGGATCCGAAGCACCGATTTTTAGCTATTGGGGCCCCTCTATTGTCATTCCATTGCTTAGAAAAGTGTTTGATGGAGGATCTTCAGAACTAGGATTTTTCTCAATGAGGCATAGTGCAATTTATGAACAAGAGGTCGATTTTCAAGAACATTATTCCAGGAAATTGTGGGTAGTGTTTTTGCATGGGCCTTGGCAAAACAAATGTGTGAGAGCTTACATAACTTTGTTATGCTGCTCGGTTTGGATTTTATACCCCTAGACCAAATTGCCAACATGTCTCTAAATGGCTTGAGGAGGCAAGTTGCAACTCGCAATAGAACTCAAACCAAGACTCGGATGGATGAACCATCGGTTTCATTCGATCTGGGGCACCGAGTTGCATCTAATGGGGACCTTCAGCTGTCATTACATCACCCGAAAAAGTGTTTGATGGAGGATCTCTGGAACTAGGGTTTTACTCAATGCTTATTACATATGTCTGACAATTTAATACCTTGTAAGGTAGACATGGCAAGGCATGGCATGGCATGGAAAGGAAAGGTATGGCAAGGCATGGCATGGAATGTCAAGGTGAGAGCTATTTGATTTATTATTTTGAAATAATTGGTAAGAAATGTTTGATTTATGATTTTGAAATAATTGCATATTTATACCATATTGATCAAATCTATGTCCATTTGAAGCTAGAGAGACCAACTTAGCATAAAACCTTAGTTTTCATCCCTCGTTGCTTTATCAATAGGGGCATAGCACAAAGCCTCGGTTTTCACAACTTGTTTTAACAACAAAAGAAACTATCAAATCGAAGTGTTCATTGGGATATAAGAGCTGCTACTACAAGAAGCCAAATATCGATATGGTCAACAAGAATCCATTGAAGACAAGAAGGGTTGAGAGGGTAGGGACATCTCATGGCATGGCATGGAATGACATGGCAAGGCAAGGCAAGGCAAGGCATGGCATGGCAAGGCATGGAAAGGCAAGGCATGGCTTGGAAAGGCATGTCATGGCAAGTGAAGGCAGTGCAAGGCATGGCATGGCAAGGCAAGGCATGGAATGGCATGGAAAGGAAAGGCATGGCTTGGCAAGGCAAGGCAAGCCATGTCATGGCATAGCATGGCATGGCAACGCAAGGCAAGGCATGGCTTGGCAAGAGAAGGCAATGAAAGGCATGGCATGGCATGGCATGGCATGGCAAGGCATGGCTTAGCAAGGAAAGGCATGGCATGGCATGGAAAGGCAAGGCGAGGCATGGCATGGAATGGAAAGGAATGGAAATGAAAGGCATGGCAAGGCAAGGAAATGCAAGGCATGACATTGTATGTCATGGCAAGGAAATACATGGCATGGCAAGGAAAGTGAAGACAATGCAAGGCATAACATGGCATGGCATGGAAAGACAAGGAAATGCAAGGCATGGAATGGCATGGCATGGAAAGGAAAGGCATGGCATGGCAAGTGAAGGCAATGCAAGGCATGGTATGGCATAGCATGGTAAGGCAAGACAAGGCATGGCTTGGTAAGGCAAGGAAAAGCATGGCAAGGCATGGAAAGGCAAGGAAAGACATGGTATGGCATGGAATGGCAAGGCGATACATGGCTTGGAAAGGTAAGGCATGGCATGGCATGGAAAGGAAAGGCAAGGCATGACATGGCATGCAAAGGCATGGCATGGCATGGCAAGGCAAGGTAATCCAAAGCATGGCATGGCAAGTTAATGCATGGCATGGCAAGGAAGGTGAAGGCAATGCAAGGCATGGCAAGGCATGTCATGGCATGGCATGGCAAGGAAAGTGAAGGCAATGCAAGGCATGACAAGGCATGGCATGGCATGGCATGTCAAGTGAAGGCAAGGAAATGCATGGCATGGCCAAGTAAGGCATGGCATTACAAGGCAAGGCATGGCATAGAAAGGCAATGCAATGCATGGCATGGCATGCCAAGGCAAGGCAAGGCAAGGCATGGCATGGCATGCCAAGGAAAGGCAAGGCAAGGCAAGGCATGGCATGGCATGACAATGTAAGGCACAAAATCTCATGGCATGGCAAGGTAAGGCATGGCATGGAAAGGCAATGCATGGCATGGAAAGTGAAGGCAATGCAAGGCATGACATGGAATGTCATGGCAAGGAAAGGCAAGGCATGACATGGCAAGTGAAGGCAAGGAAAGGAATGGCATGGAAAGGAAAGGCATGGCATGACAAGGAAAGGCATGGCATGGAAAGGCGAGGCAATGCAAGGCATGGCATGGCAAGGAAATGCATGGCTTGGCAAGGCAAGGCATGGCATGGCATGGCAAGGCAAGGCAAGGCATGCCATGGCATGGCAAGTCCTGGAAAGGCAAGGAAAGGCATGGCATGGCATGACATGGAAAGGCCAAATCACTTTGTTGGATGGAAAGGAAATTTCTGATATAAAATTAAGTCATATGTCCCTAGAAAAAAAATTATGTGTTTCTTGGGATGAGAAATGTTCCTTTTTTGTGATTCTTGTTTCATTGCAATCAACATTTTGATTTGAAGTTTTCCTTGCATAATGTTATGGAAAGATATATATTTATTGTTGTATATGTTAAAATGGGAAGATACATGGAAAGACATGCAAGGAGGGATTAGTATATTTTAGATCATTGTTGTGTTCTAGGGGCATTCCTTGACATCGTCTAGTCCCACAACCTGTAGAAACACAAGAACATTAAAAATTAGAGGCTTACGTAACATAAAGAAACGACCATGGTGAATTTATCAAATCTGACACATACCTATGTGTGGGGTATGCCAAATGAGCAGGTTTCTTCTACTGCTGCATCAGTGGTGGAGACATGCACTAATGCATCCATGGGCATAGAGTGTTTGTTATACGAATGTAACAACTGCAAAAAAACATAACGATATAGCGATATAAATGCACAGAATACCATATAAATATATAATGATGAAGAACATAGAGATGGTTAAGATACTAACCTTATCCATGAAGCTCTGTTGTTGACTAGCCTCCATAGGCCCATAGCAAGTTTGCTCGCAACTCGAGCATCTGTGAGGTTCACATGGACGAATGTTATGTCCATATGCCATCTCCTCAATTGATCCAGATTTTATGAGCAGAATGAAATGACTATAGATTATTAACAAGTGCTTAACACAAAATAACAGATAGATAGTAAAATTGGTTTTCTATTCAATAAGGAAATAAGCTAAAACTGTAAAATGCAGCGGGAACAAGCTTGGTGGGATGGTGGTAGCTTATCTCTGAGAAGAGATGTGACATTTGCGCTCACTCGCAAGAAGGATTATAATGAGGCTCTGAAGACCTTTTTACAATAAACAGGAATGCCAAAAACCCTAGACATCCAAAAACCTAACCCTAGGAGATGAAGTGCCAAAAGTCATGTGGGCCCCGTTTGGGTAAGTTAGTACATCAACTTCTCAGGATCGTAACTTTTGCATACGATCTCTGTTTTAGGCGTATGATAGCTCATTGGAAAGGTATCATCGAGGAGACTAATTTAAGGATCAACATCAAAGGAATTTTCTTGTTTCTCCCCGTTTTCCCAAAAAACATCGTTTAGGGCCTCAAAACGGCTCCGGAAGTGAAAAACTGCTAAAAAAAGTAAATTACCAAAATTGCAAGAAAATTGTTTTGAGCCAGTTGGAAAAGGTGGGTGGCCACCAATATCCACCTAGATCAATCCTCCCTCCTTAGGAATCAATGGTCTCCATTGCGTTGATTTCCCCCATTAGATGAGAAATTTTTTGTTGAATTTGGCCCCGGGTGAGCCACTTGCCTTGGTGCAAGAGCCGCCCTGCTTTGACGACTCAATAAAGTTGGATCCTTTGTTGTCAAGTGCCCTTGATCTGTGTGTCTACAATCTAATCATTGGATTCTTGTTGTATGCAGTCAGGGTTGAGCTATGTTGGTGTCAGTTGTTCTGCTACTTCTGAGATGTCCAATAATGGTGGGAAATAAGGGCGAAGGAGATCCACGTTGAACACTGGGTGCAGGCCAAGGAAAGGAGGAATGTTGAGCTCAAAAGAATTATCCTCCATGGCCTTGGAGATGGTGTACAACCCATAATGGAGTGGGTGAAGCTTTTGATGGGGTCCTGTAAGGCGTTCTTTCTGCAAGTGCAACCAAACTTTGTTACCCACCTGAAACTTATGTGGCACCGGATGTTGATCATGGCGCTGCTTGTACTTGTCACTGGACTTCTATAGGATATCCTGAACATGTTGGTGGATGTGCTGGATCTGCTCAATGAACCAGGTGGCTTTGTCAGCTCCAGTTAGAGCAGGAGATGAGTCGGTCAAGGTGACCGCAAGGGGAAGTGCAACATCTATGGGACCCAATGGTTTGAATCCCAACCACACCTGAAAGGGGTTGTGGTCGGTTGCGCTATGCAGGGCTCGGTTGTAGCTATTCTGGACATAGGGAAGGCTCTCATCCCATGTGCGAGGGTGCTTTGAATTATGCATGCGAAGGATATGCACAATCATTCGATTTACGACCTCGGTTTGGCCATCTGTCTGGGGGTGGAAGGTCGTGGATTTGGTGAGCTTGGTGTCCAGCAGTGACCAGAGGCTTGACCAGAATGTGGTGAGAAATCGACTGTCCCAATCAAAGACAATGGTTTGTGGGATTCCAAAATGTACCCAAACTCATTCAAAGAAGAGCTTGGCAGTGGCCTCTACTGTGATGTTCTTCTTGCAAGCAACCAGAATTGTCATCTTAGAAAAGCAATCAACAACCACAAAAACATAGTCATTTCCCCGCTTGGTGGACGGAAGGCCCGACATGTAGTCCATTGAGATGGATTCCCATGGCCTGTCAGGAGTAGGAAGAGGGGAGTAAAGGCCTTGTTTCTTAGTGGTCGGTTTGGCAATAACTCAGGCAGTGCAGGACATGATATACTTGTTGACCTCCTATCGAAGTTTCATCCAGTAGAAATGTTTATGTAGCATCACCACTATCTTTTCGATGCCAAAATGTCCTGCCACCCGAATGTAGTGGGATTCCCAGATCAGCTTTGCTTGCTTTCTTTATGGAACACAGATATGGCCTAGATGACACAACAACCCATCCTGAAGATGGAAATTATCAACAATTGCGTTTGCACCCAACATTTGGTAGGGGGTGGCAAAGTCTGGGTCTATCTCATAGAGTTGGGGCCATCCAGAGGTCTCATGGCTGGAAGATTCTAGCACCGTGGTGAGTTTTGCGACTGGCGGTCTGCTGAGACAATCAACGATGTGATTGGTGCTTCATGTTTTATACTTGATGTTGAGGTGGAATTGTTGCAAGTATGTGGACCACTTTTGATGGCGGTCATTATGCAATTTTCCTTGTGTTTGCATGAACTGCAGTCGCTTATAATTAGTGTGGATGACTGTCTCCTTCCCAAGAATGTAATGTCTCCACTGGCGGCAGGCTTGCACAATGGAGTACATTTATTTTTCATAAGTAGGGTACTTATGGACAACATCTGATAGTGTCTCACTATGATAGGCCATGGGGTGGTCGTTCTGGGTGAGAATGGCGCCCACAACATAGTCTAAAGAATTTGTCTCGATCGTAAAGGGTTGTTGCAGGTCTAGTAGTGAAAGTATTGGGGCTGAGCACAAGTGATGCTTCAAATCATCGAACGCTTGTTGTTGGGACCGGCCCCATGCAAATTTTGCCTTACCACCACCCATGGTTATTTTGCTGAGGGCCCATGCAACATGGGAGAATCCCAACACTAACCTACAGTAGAAATTGGCAAGGCCCAAGAAGCTTTGAAGCTCAGTGAGTGTGGTTGGGGCTGGCCAATCACGGATGACTTGGATCTTGGCTGGATCCACATGTACGCCATGCTGATCAACGATGTATCCCAGGTAATGGAACTTGTCCATGCCGAAGGAGCATTTTTCCAAGTTGGTGTATAGCTTGTGTTGTCGCAGGGTGTGCAGAACTTGTTGAATATGTTGCAAGTGTTCGGCCCAAGTCTTGTTGTAAATGAGAATGTCATCCAGATACACCACTACAAAAGTATTGGTGAATGGTTGCAGGATATCATCCATCATCCTCATGAAACTGGTTGGAGCATTTGTCAAACCAAAGGGCATGACCAACCATTTAAAAAGGCCTTCCTTTGACTTGAAGGCGGTCTTCCATACATCTGTCTGTTATATCGGGACCTGGTGGTATCCAGACTTCAGATCAATATTACTGAATTATTTGGCCCCCATGAGTTGATCAAGGAGGTCGTCGATTCATGGAATCGGGTATCAGTTTCTTACTGTGATTTTATTCAGAGCCTGGTAATCAATGCAGAGTTGTCAGGTTCCATCTTTCTTCTGTACCAGCATGATTGGGCTCCCGCAAGGTGATGAGCTGGGATAGATGTGCCCCTTGTGGAGAATTTCTTGGATCTGTCACTTGATCTCCTCATTCTCTAATAAAGAGCGGCGATAGACTAGCCCATTGGGAAGCGGTGCATCGGGGGTCAAATCGATGGGGTGCTTGACCTAGTAGTGCATAGATACCCCGGTAGGTGAGGAGAAGATATCTGAGTATTCTTCCATGATTTTATCTACTTGGTTCTGCTATGTGGAGAGGTCAGCCACAGAGACCCTGGATGTGGCTGTGATATTTCTCTTATTCTGAGAGTGAATCACGAATAAGACAAACTTCCCTGTCTGAGAGATGACCTTCCTGCATTGCTTAGCAGAGATCAAGGAAATAGCACTAGGTGGGACTGTCTCGGGTATCCTGTACAATTTCCTGTTCAAAGTAATAATAACACTACGAGGCCTAGACTCATATACAGCATGAAGTTTCCATAAATAAGGTTGGCCAAAAAGAACATCACAAACTTTGAGAGGAGCAACATCACACAAAACCTCATCTTTGAAGGGCTTGATGTCGTACGACAGTCAACACTGTTGGCTAACGCGGAGATCGCTTCCTTAGTGGAGCCATCCAATGGTGTAGGGTTGTGGGTGCAAAGTTGTCGGCAAAGCCATCCACTTGATGACCTCTGCTGAGATGAGGTTCTTCTGGTTACCGCTATCAACGATGAAGTGCAGCGGGGTGCCTTTTACCCACATCTGTGAATGGAAGAGGCGCTCTCCTTCTTCTAGCTCATCTGGTTCACTAGGTTGGAGCTTGGTGGTAGCAACGGTGGCACTGGGTTCTCCGTCAATGATCTATCTTCCCCTTTCTGTTTATGGCTTAGAGTCAGAACCCGCACCCAATTCAGAAGCTTTCACTTCATCCACCAATGACTACTTTGAGTGGCAGTCAGCAGTGTTATGCCAAGGGCTCTTATGGAAGTCGCACCACTTCTTGGTATCTTTCTTTGTCTTTCTGATGTCCTTCTTCACTTGCGGCTTGGACTGGTTGTCCTGATACTGTCCATATTTAATTTTTCCTTTGTTCTATGGGTTGGGGCCGCCCTTTCTTGGATTTTGTTGTGAGGGGTTCCCAGGCCCAAATTGTTGCATCTTTTGTTTGAGCTTCTGCTCGATTTTGATGGCATATCAGTAGGTCGCACCCAAGGATGAGATGTCCAGAAATTCCATTTCAGTCTGGATGTATCTATGCAGAGCATTGCGATACTTGAGAACTAGATGTCTCTCTGAATCTTTGATCCCATCTTGGTGCGCAAGGTATGGAAGATATTTGTGAAATCTGGTACTGCTTGGTCTCTTTCTTGCCGCAGTGTGGTCCATTTGGTATACAAGTCGTCATAACTTTCGACAGGGTAGTATTGTTTCTTAATAGCAACCCTGAAGGATTCCCAGGTGGTCGTGACTGTAAATAATGAGGGTTCCTCTGTTTCCTTTTACTCACAGAAAGTTTCCCACCAATCTTTGACATGGGCAACAACTTTGAGGAGCGCAAAAGTAATCTTTTCTCTATTCGAAAAGTTATGGACATAAAAATACCCTTCTAGTATATTCAACCACTTATCTACAACATCTATGTCTATCTGACCTTCAAATATAGGAATATCGAATTTTATTTGTACCTTGAAGGGGGCGTCGCCTCCGCTCGAAGAAGATGTGTCGCATGTTGGTAGTCGCCGAAGGATTTGCACGAAACTATCCATCATCTCGTTGCTTTGTTGCGTGAGGGATTCCTCAATCAAAAGTTTGAAAGGATCTCATGTCCCATCATCTTTCTTTTCTCCTGCCATGAGAGGCCGCTTGGGCGTGCGAGAGCTTTTGTCCTCAAGAGAAACAAGCTCGAGACCCAACTCTTTGTACTCCGACCTCGTTGGGGACATGCATTAAGACGACAAGGAGAAGACCGCTCTGATACCACTAATCTGGATTTTATGAGCAGAACGAAATGACTACAGATTATTAACAAGTTCTTAACACAAAATAACATAAATACAGTAAAACTAGTTTTCTATTCAATAAGGAAATAAGATGAAACTGTAAAATGTAGCGGAAAGAAGCTTGATGGAATGGTGGCGACTTATCTCTGAGAAGAGATGTGACGATTGCGCTCATTCGCAAGACGATGATTACAATGAGGCTCTGAAGGAATTTTTACAATAAACAGGAATGTCAAAAACCCTATACATCAAAAAACCTAACCCTGGGAGATGAAGTGCCAAAAGTCATGTGGACCCCGTTTGAGTAAGTTAGTACATCAATTTCTCGGGGTTGTAACTTTTGCATACGATCTTTGTTTTAGGCGTATGATAGCCCGTTGGAAAGGTATCGTCGAGGAGATTAATTTTAGGGGAAACATTGAAGGGAAAATATTTTTTCTCCCTGTTTTTTAAAAAAAACATCGTTTAGGGCCTCAAAATGGCTCCGGAAGTGAAAAACTGCTAAAAATAGTAAATTACCAAAATTGCCAGAAAACTGTTTTGAGTCAGTTGAAAAAGGTGGGTGGCCACCGATATCCACCTGGATCATCACTCCAATTTTTTGTAAGGGGTGAATCTTTGACCCCTCTATCAATGTCACTAGAAAGCACCTCCTACAAAGATAGTGCAAAAAAGCTATCATGTTCCACTAGGCTCCCAGGCAATGATGATATAGATAATTGTACCTGCTACAAGCTCTCTGCAACATGAGGATGTTGGGAAGGGGGGTCAGGAATTTGCCTGGGGGGACGAGGACCTAACATGGGATAGCACCTAGCATGCTCTCAGTCTTGTGTGGACCCTCGACCCACCCCTTGGAAGTCACCAATGTCGAAGTAGTTGACATGCTGACCCAAAATAAATTGAGCCCACAATTTTCTCAAAAAATATAAAGGCGCCTCCCTATTATTGTAGGGAGGTTTATCAAATACCATGTTCCACTATAAAATACCATGTACCACCTATCCATCAAGTTTTGACTAATTTGTGGGTGGATGCACCAGTCAATTCAAATGTGTTTCTTGGTCATGGGTGGTTGTTGTTGAGATTGAGGATCAATAAAAATATACATCAGTTGTTGTTTTGATATACCCAAGTCTCCAACTTGCTTTCTATCCATTCCAGTGATGTAATACTCAAACATTCTTGCCCTATATTCATAAATAGAAGTCAATTTCCCTTGGGAACTTGTAATGGACCTCACAATGACGTCCAAAGAAGTGGCCAAGGATTCTCTACTTGGTTCTCTTTGTTGAAATACTGAGAGGGGGGGTGAATCAGTATTGAGCAATTTTACCACTTTTAATCAAAACATGTTATCATTAACTTTGTCAGCAGTATATCATCAATATATCATGAACAATATCAATCAATAATGCATAAAAAATTAACCACATATACACAATACAACATAATTTACATGGAAACTCAAATGGGAGAAAACCACAAAATGTTTTCTTATATATCAAAGATTACATGCATAGGAAGAACCAACTTCCAAATTCTCCAGCGCTAACTAGAAGGAGGATCCAACCCCATATTTACAAGCTCCAACATGAACGAAGCTATAACTCCCTGAATTCTCCAGCTACAACTGGAAGGAGGCTCAAACCCCCTAATTTACAGGATCCAACCCGAAGGAAGCTCCAACTCCCTGTGTTCTCTAGCTCCAACCAAAAGGAGGATACAACCCCCTAATTTACAAGCTCCAACTTGAAGGAAGATCCAACTCCCTATGTTCTTCAACACCAACCGAAAGAAGGCTACAACCCCATTTCCTTGCCCCATCCTTCCACTCTGAAATATAAGTGTAGACTCAACCTGTCCCTACCATTGATATTGTCACTACCACTGTCACTGATACATCAACCTATCACTATTCACTGTCACATCAACCTATCACTGTTTACCATCACATCAACCTATCACTGTCACATCAACCTGTTTCTGCCACTGATACTGTCATTGTTTACTGTCACATCAACCTGTCATTATCACATCAACCTGTTACTGCCACTGATACTGTCATTGTCACATCAACCTGTCAGTGTCACATCAACCTGTTACTACCACTGATACTGTCACTATCACTTCAACCTGTCACAGTCTCATGCATCAACCATGTACCAAAACCTGTACCATATCATGCATCATCCATGTACCAAAATATGCCTCAAACATATACCAAAATATATTTCAAACCATGTGCCCAGTATCCAAGATGATCCTCAAAATATGTTCCATAAACCATGTACCATGAGATGTGCCTCAACCATATACCATATCACTCATGATATGTCTCAATCATGCCATATGCCATATACCAAGAGAAAGTACCATATCATTCATCAACCATGTACCAAAACCTGTACTATAACATGCATCAACCATGTACCATAACATGCATCAACCATGTACCAAAACTTGTACCATGTACCTCAAGCATGTGCCAACATCCATAAACCATGTACCAAGATATGTAGCTCAAACATGTGTCATATCACTCATGATATGCCTCAACCATAGTCCATAAATCATGTTCCAAATATATATTCCAATGGATCCAAGATATGCCTCAAGCATGTACCAAACTTTCCAAGATGCAAGCCTCAAAACACATAGAATAACATACCTTTACATTTTGTAGAAACGGGTTGTATCACATCTCAGATAATACCTTCCTGGGCATCAACAACTTGGTACAAGCATCCTCCCTCATATCTGCCTTAGCCTCATGGGACCAAGATGAGTGTCACTCAGTGCCTCGAGTGGCAGGCACTAATCAACCCATGGGGGTGCCTCGCATGACACCCTAGGTCTAACCCATGAGGGTCAATTGAATTAGGGTTTCACAGAAAATCCCTCGCATACCTGGAATCTTGAAACTTTTTCCTTCGTACTTCCTTCGCTACTCAAACTCGCTACCTCATACTCACCAAATAGATCAAGTGTGCTCACATACAAGATATTCAATAAATTTGTGTATGAGAATATACTAATGAGAGGCTTCTTGAGGCGTATTTATACTTTTCCAAATGACTTATTTCCTTAACATAAGGACCGACGTGTACTTTCTTTTTACAACCACTTTACCCATCAATTAATGACTTGTAACCTCTTGTTACAACAATTTAGGGGCTTCTTAACCATTCTTCGTGGCTTTCAACTTCATGGGGGCATAACTCATCAATTGTGAGGAACTACATGGGGTACCACCTACCATTGGAAAGATAGTTACAAGGACTATCCATATATGAGTGTGTTACGTGAATTTTCACTATCCTCCATTCTTTTTTTCCTCAAACAACTTTGGGCTTCATAACCACAGCTTTGGGGCTTCCAGACTTCTCTAAGGGTTGACATCAATGACAATCAACTATCCAAAAATATCCCCCTTTGGCATTGGTGGCAACACTCATACTTTGACACTAATACTCCCCCTATGACCATCACTCCTTGTCTATCTCTTCCAATGTTTCTCTTCCCCTTTGACATCAATGGAAAAGGGTATCTCCTCTTGGGGTTGCTCCCCCTGTCTTCATACTTTTGATCTTTATCTTTCTCCCCCTTTGACATCATTGGAAAAAGGGTAACTTCCCCTGTTGGTATGTCTCCCCCTGTCTTCATGCTTCTGATATTTCTTTCCTGATCTCTTTCCTTGACGATTTCTCTCCCCTTGACTTCTCTGCAAGATGTTGTGTAGATCAATGTGGAGCTTCCTACATATGCTTTCTTTCCTCTCTTTCTATGCTTCTTCTCAGTTGGTGATTCCTCTTGTAATTTACTGACATATATAAAAATCATTCAAGTTTACTTGACTTCATAGCTTGTCATGTTCACTACTTAGACATCAATAACCATGATTTCAACAATTTCCCTTTGACGGTATGACATATGCTGGCGATTTCTCTTCCTCTGTCTTGTTGTTTCTTTTACTGATTGTCTTTGTGTGACTGACTAATTCCACCTCTCAATATGCTTTCATCCACTGTCATATATTTGTCTAGACCTGCCAAATTTCTCATGAATCCATATATGACCATGTGTCATAACACTGTCCATGATTATGTTACTCAACTGCATACAATGTTGACCCATATGTTGTTTCTTAGACTCCCCCTCTTCATCATTCACATTAATGGGAGTCTTCAAGTCGTATGGCCTAAAAGAATACTTCAAACTCCTTTGATGTTGAGTCATGTTCCTCTTTGCTTATAGATTTATCATCTTTCTGAATTCTGACATCTTCATCATCCTTTTGAATCCTGGCATCTTCCTCTTAGTTGTAGATTTATCATGATTTTGTGTTGTTGCAAATCTCGTGAGTACGATCTCTAGGACATGTTCTTCATTTACTTGCTCTTCTTGTTTTTCTTTTCTTCTCCAAACCTTCTTGTATCTAATATTAGCGTTTTCCTTCATGAAAGGCTCCATCACACTTATACAGTTCTGAGCTATGTGTCCATAGTTGTGGCATTTGTAACATTGAATATTGTGGGGGGGCACATAAGCATCTATTGCTTGAACATTTCTTCCATACGCTCTGCAATCCACAAATTTATGTCCAATGTTATTACAAGTAAAACAATGACCTAAAAAGAAGCTTTGATACCTGGAAGCAAATGATCCTCTTTGTGATGTAGTCCTTTTGAATTCATGCCTTGAATGGCCATGATCTTCTCTTTTGTTGTTGCCTTCACAATGATTGAATATTCCTTGATACCTGAAGGTATAAGGTCTTCTTGGAAATGTACTTTCTCTGTATTCATTCCTTTCCATTGTTGATTGTTGATATTATGTTCCTCTAGTTTGGTTATCTGCTTCTATTACGTTAATATTCTTCTCTGAAGACCTGGGACTTATGATGACTTCTGCGTAATTCTTTTGTTATGCTTCTTTCATCATGGAGCTTGAACCCTTTTCAAAATGAACTTCCTTGTATCCTAGTCCAGACTTGTCATTGCATGGCCTTTGACTATTGAGAATGTATTCTAGTACTTTAGAGCTTCTCAAGTTCTTGTTGTGCTTGTTGAATTCAACTCTCAATGACACGACTTCTTCTTCAAGATTCTCACACTCGTTTTCTTTCATAATCAACTTGATCTGCATTACTTCTTTCGTTCTCTTTCCTTCTTCAAGTTTGGTTTTCAAGGAGATGAATTCTTTTTCAAGTCTTCCTTCTTGTTCACAAAATTCTTCTTTAAGCTTATTGAAATCTTCAGATCTTTCCTTAAGATGGTTTGTCATAATATTTTCTCTCTTTTATGCTTCTTTTATCTTACCTTTTAAGTGAGCAACTTCTTAAGGATTTTTATTCTTTTTTTGAGAGCCTTCCTTTAGATTGATCCTTTCTTCTTTGAGTGACTTGTTTTTCTTCGTTTATTTCCTCAGCTCGGTTAAAGAACTAATTAGTTTTGCTTCAAGGTCTACTATACCTTCTTCTTTGTCACTTTTAGGAGTTCCTTTCTGAGTTTCCTTAGCCATAAAGAATACTCTTTCTAAATCGTTGTCACTTTCATCATCCTCGTCAGATGAAAAACTTTCTTCTTTTGAGTAGAAGTTCTCCTTGAAGAATTTGTTTTTATTTTCCTCCTTGTTTCCCTTTCTATGTTTCTTTTCTTTGGGGGCTTCTTCTTCATGATTATCTGACTTCTTAGCGTAAGGACATTTAGCAACAAAATGACCAATTCCATCACAATTAAAACATTTTAAGGGAAGCATACCTTTGTACTTATCGGTTCCTCTCTTCAACTTCCTTATAAAGTTAGTTATTTCTTCATCTTCGTCTGAATCATCATTGCAAATACAATTGGACTTTGACTTTTGCTTACTCTTCTTTTTTGTCTTCTTGCCTACTTTGAAAGTTTCTTCCTTCCTAGATGGATTCTCATGTTCTGTTCTTATTTCATAAGCTGTAAATATTCCATGTAGCTCATCCATGCTTAACGTACCAAGATCTTCTCTTTATTATAGCGTTGAAATCTTAGGATCAGATATCATTGGAAGAGACCTTAGTATCTTTTGGACAATGATTGGTTCTTTAACTTCTTCTCCCAAGCCTTTAATAGCGTTCACTATTTCATCAACTCGAAAAAGTAAGCTGCAATATCTTCATCTTCCTTCATTTTTGGTTGTTCAAATTGACCTCTATAAGTTTGAAGCTTGACCCCTTTGACTTTGGCATCTCCTTCATAGAAATTTTGAAGTTTGTCCCAAATATCCTTTGCAGAATCACAGTGCATAACCTTCACATATATTGAACTAGCCAGACCACTCAAAATAACATTTGTAGCCCTCAAATTGTTTTTATTGAGTTTCTTTCCATCTCTGTCCACTGGGGGAATGGCAAGTGTCATGTATTCATCTACTACTACTTGCCATACATCAAAACCTTGTGCTTGTATAAAAAAAAATTATTCTTCTACTCCAAAAGGCATAGTTTTGTCCATCAAACACTAGTGTTCCATTTTTAGTGCACTCTGTGATCTTCCTTCCAATGATTAGATTGTTTCTTGAAGGAACCTGCTATGATACCAATTGTTGGAATACTAAGAGGGGGGCGAATCAATAATGAGAAATTTTACCACTTTTAATAAGAATGTGTTATTATTAACTTTGTCAGCAGTATATCATCAATATATCATGAGCAATATCAATCAACAATGCATAACAAATAACCAAATATACATAGTACACCAGAATTTACGCAGAAACCCAAATGGGAGAAAACCACATAATGCTTTCTTATATATCAAAGATTACATTCATAGGAAACCCAAATGAGAGAAAACCATAGAATGATCCAACCCCCTATTTACATGCTACAACCCGAAGGAATCTACAAATCCATGAATTCTCCAGCTACAACTGGAAGGAGGCTCCAACCCCCTACTTTACAGGCTCCAACCTGAAGGAAGCTCCAACTCCTTGTGTTCTTTGGCTCCAACCAGAAGGAGGCTATGACCCCTTGATTTAAAGGATCCAACCTGAAGGAAGCTCCAACTCCTCGTGTTCTCTGGAACCAACCAGAAGGAGGCTACAACGCCCTTTGCTTGCCCCATCCTGCCACCCTGAAATATAAGTGTAGACTCAACCTGTCGCTACCGCTAATACTATCACTACCACTGTCACTGATAAATCAACATGTCACTGTCACATCAACCTATCATTGTTCATTTTTACATCAACATGTCATTGTTCAATGTCATATCAACATGTCACTATCACATCAACCTATTATTGCCACTGATATTGTCATTGTCACTTCAACCTGTCACTGTCTCGTGCATCAACCATGTACCAAAACCTGTACCATATCATGCATCATCCATGTACCAAAATATGCCTCAAACATATACCAAAGTAAATTTCAAACCATGTGCCCAATATCCAAGATGCACCTCAAAAGATCTGCCATAGACCATGTACCATGAAATGTGCCTCAACCATATACCATATCACTCATTATATGTCTCAATCATGCCATATACCATACACCAAGAGAAAGTACCATAACATGCATCAACCATGTACCAAAACCCATACCATAACATGCATCAACCATTTACCTCAAGCATGTGCCAACATCCATAAACCATGTACCAAGAGATGTACCTCAAACATGTGTCATATCACTCATGATATGCCTTAACCATAAGCCATAAACCATGTGCCAAAGATATATTCCAATGCATCCAAGATATGCCTCAAGCATATACCATACAAAAAAACATATACCAAGTATCCAAGATGTGCCTCAAGGCATGTACCAAAACTCACAAAGACATGCCTCAAGAATGTGCCAAACTTTCCAAGATGCAAGCCTCAAAACACATAGAATAACACACCTTTACATCCTATAGAACCTAGATGTATCACATCTTAGATCATACCTTTCTGGGCATCAACAACCTGGTACAAGCATTCTCCCTCAGATCTGCCTTAGCCTTATGAGACCAACACAAATGTCACGCGGTGCCTCACGTGACAGACACTAATCAACCCATGGGGGTGCCTTGCGGGACACCCTAGGTCTGACCCGTAGGGGTCAACCGAATTAGGGTTTCACACAAAAGATTTCACACACCTGCAATCCTAAAAATTTTGCCTTCGTACTTCTTTCGCTACCTCATATTCACCAAATAGATCAAGTGTGCTCACATAGAAGATATTCAATAAAGTTGTGTATGTGAATATACTAATGAGAGGCTTCTTGAGATGTATTTATACTTTTCCAAGTGACTTATTTCCTTAACATAAGGGTCGACATGTACTTTCTTGTTATAACCACTTTACCCATCAATTAATGACTTGTAACCTCTTGTTGCAACCATTTAGGGGCTTCTTAACCATTCTTTGGGGATTTCAACTTCAGAAGAGCATAATTCCTCAATCGTGAGGAACTATGTGGCATACCACCTACCATTGGAAACGGTATGACAAGGACTATCCATCTATGAGTGTGTTACATGCATTTGCAATGTCCTTCATCCCCTTTTTCCTCAAACAACCTCAAGCTTCATGACCACATCTTTGGGGCTTCTGGACTTCTCGAAGGGTTGACATCAATGACAACCAACTATCCAACACTCTCGTGCCCCTTAATTGATTTACAAGTGTTCTTAATGTGTCCAACCCCTCATTAATTTGGGTGGTTGTGGTGGGTTGGGGTTTTCTTCGCCTTGGTCTGTTGGTTGGCGGTTTACATTGTCTCCAGGTTCCATTTTATAATGTATGTTGAATTTTAAAAAGACAATTTAATAAGTGGACTTATGACAAAGGTATTACAAACAACAATTTCATTTTATCCCAAAAAAATCATTAACATATTTTTGTGTAAAATAAAGAAAAACTTGCGTTCTCTTTACAATAAACTTGAAAAAAACCTATACAAGATTAGTGAATTGTTGAGAGATTTAAGTTCAAATATCAATTATGTGCAGTGAACCTAGCTAATAAGTGTTCAATATCATTGAGATTTACATCCATAACCCATGACTAATTGTTTTGTATTTTTTGCAACGCCAAGAAGAAATGAGAAAAAATCAACCATACCTTTCTTGCAATGGACACAGTGGCAATATCCCGGGTTTTTCTCCTTTTCTATTAGTCCTATTTGCTTGCTCCAATTGGAAAAATCGCAAGTGTAGTGTAAAAATCAGCACAAAACGCGCCTGTGGCCCCTAAAAAATCGGGCACATAAGGAACTTGTGCGTGTTCCTATGAGCGCACTACATTCTTAAGAACGTGTGCTTGTTCCTGTCAATGAAGCTACATGGCATGTTGAATAGAGGTTCGGGCCTTGCCAAACCTATAGGATTAGGAATGTGTGTACGTTCCTGAGAACGTGCACGCGTTCCTGCAAGTGCACGTTCCTGCTGACCCCCTTGCCACTTTTTCGTCCACCAACTTTGTGCACTCACCCATAAGGGTTATTGATTGTTATTCACTTTATACATCCTAGAAACCAATGGTATTATTGAAAGGGCCCTCATTGTTTTTCCTTTTTTTTTTCCTTTTTATTTAGGAGGCTCTCTTAGTTAGGAGTTTCTACTTCATGCTATGACACTAGGTCTAATTCAAGGTTTTTAGGCAGTGGTGACACACTCCTCTTCAAATCCCATTAATCCATATCTTTGATAATTTTGTTCTCAGAATTTTAGAGGAGTTTGTCCAATTTGTCACACACCCAACCCCCTAGGTATCATTTTAAGGGAAGGGGCATAAAAAAAATTATTTTCTCAATCATCTCAAATCCCTGTAACTAGGATTAAATCGCCTTCAATTCGATGAGGGTTTTCCAATGACAATAAAATTCGTCCAATTCTTAGATCTGGACCGAAAGTGATGGTCCTTCAAAACTATTTAGGCCTTTATCGTCTAAAATCTCTCACCGCCATGCGACATCCATATGGTTCCCTGTCATCCGGCATGCCACATCATCATATCATACACAGACTTGCCTAACCAAAGGTTGACGCTTGTCTAGTTCTTAATGGCCTATTAATTTAATTAAACGTTCCCAACTAGTTCTTTCACTAATCATATTATAATATAATTATGTTTAATTATATTAAATATAATTTTGTTTAATTATATTAAAATATAATTTTATATATCAAAGGAGGACTTAGGATTATTAAGCTCAAAAACTCCTACGTCTTAGGACTTCGACGAAGATTCCTCATCAGGATTTTATGAATATACCCCAAATCTCCCGAAAGTAGGAGCTACGGAGAGGGTCCCCCCTTAGAAAGAACAAAGGTAGGTACGAGTCTTCGACACTTTTAGCTTATTCATTCTACTACCTCAAACGTTCGGAGTCCTGAAGCCCCGGACTCTCGGAGCTCCGAACTCCCGGAGGGTCCATACTTACACATGATTGCGCATTAATATTGAATTTAAAAAGGAAAAAGGGTCGGTACTTAGTCACGTACAAATTTCATAATAAACTCATTAAAATATACATTTTACGCTTCTTTGGAAGAATAACGCCTAGGTTTATAAATTCCCCTATATTATCTTTAATATTTTCAATGAGAGAGAGAGAGAGAGTGCTCTCTGGGTCAACTCCTCCAGCTCCCTAACACATCTTTTATACTCAAATCTCCTAGAGCCTCGGAGTCCCGAAGCCCTGAGGTGATCCCCACTTGTACATGTTACACGTTATTTAATATTTTAGAGAAAAAAGGAAAAGAGTTGGCCTTATCCACATGTGACTATTTTAATGAACCTTGGCATATCATAATATATTATATTATAACCTTGAAAATCGCACCCGGGTTTAAATAGTCTCCAACATTATACTTAACATTGGTATGAGGGAGGATCTCCAGGTCAATTACTCCAGCTCTTCATCACACTCTCCATTTCTCAAACATTCTGGAGTCACGTAGTTTCATAGGGTACCCACTTGTATTACATTAATCACAACATAAAATAATTACTTATATATATCTTATCTATGCAACTTCGGAGGTTCGGACCTTCGGCTATTTTAGCTCGTGAGGTCCATCACCCAAAACACTCCGGTCCCGAAGTTCCAAACTCCCATCAACCATTAGATCCAGCGGCCATGATCCAGAAGGAAGATGCATGGCTGAAGACAAGGATGACACGTGGCTCAATTAACAGGTGACAAGTGTCAAGGTCCATTTGACACCTAAGGCCTGTGAAAGTCACAAATCAGGGTGACATGTGGCATACATACTATGGGTCCATGTCACTCCGGGATGACAACCTCTGGGGATGTTCAACTTCTCCTATCGACAAAATGCCCCAAGCGTCGAAAGGCCAGAGTCACAAACCGACGTTGGTCGTTGATCTGTGGTCACGATCGATAATAGAGGGAAATTCCCATGGTCCAAACAGGTAGGCGTTTAATGATATGGGTGGACACCGTGGTAATGGTTACAAGACTGCCAATTGTCAGTCAAATTGTCCAGTCACCATTCCAACAGGTTACCTTCAACAAAGGTGGAGGTTGTGAGATTCCAAATATCCTGAAGTCCCAAAGCCCAGAGGCTTAGCTCCTTTTGGGCGTAGTGACAGGTTCCAGATTATGGGACTTGACAAGACTCGTGAGCTACGCTCTCAAATCGTGCCCGAGTTTTTGGTTAAGCCCACGGACTTGGGCCCATGGTCACACAGAGACATGGTTTGAAGGAAATGACTTTCTCCTACGAAACTCTAAATCTATAGCAGGGAAGAAATCTTGAGGGATTGATGAGCTCAGGATCATCCTGTCGAGTTTGTCTATTTGGGAAATTAACGCATACACAAATTTAAACAGAGGCTAGCTCGCCTTCTCCCCCAATTCCTTTCGAGCCCATTATTCCCAAGTTCCTTCATTATCGCATATGAAAGAATTAAACTGTGAAACTCAGTTAACCTCAACATTCATTCCCGAAATTTAGTAAAGGAAGTCACATGGTGAAGTTGTTCACCCACATAGAAATTTAGTTGTAACATTTACACCTTCATACTTAAATTCTCAAGGAACTTTTTAACAGAAAACTAAACTCAATATATTGCTCTAAAAGCACAGTCTATAATTATCTATGAGATTAAAAGTGTAGAGATTTTGGAAAAATAGACTTATCTAGAACCTGAAGATGTTGCAACTGTTGAAAGGGGTGCCCTTTTCCACCTAACCATAGGTACAACAACTCCTGAACAGATTTACCACTAGCCACCCCCTAGCTAGATCATGATGCCATGAGGGAGAGGTTCTTCTTTTGCTCAGCAACAACAAGGGACAAATGTTACTCTCCTTTTCCCACAAGAACTTTGGCAGATCAATTTTCTCTCCACCAAGCAAGGGGGTCTATAATGAGTGCTTCCTCAATCACTCATCTTCTCTGCAACCATGTTTATCATCTTGAATTGGAAACACTTCCCGGCAAATTCCTGTACCCATAATAGGTTTGATTTCTAGTTCTTCTCAGAACCAGAGAGTTATACATGCTCTCCTTCCTCAGAAAATAGTCACGAGACCCATTCCTCTACATCCTCTTTGTTTTCTAACAACCAGAGAGGTTTCTCACACTCTTCTCCACTCAGAAAATCGCTCCCTGACTGACTCTTTTTTTTCTTCCTATTCTCTACTTGTGATTTTTCCTTCAATTCATGCCTTCTTCAACAAGATTTTCTGGGTCAAATCCCCCAATTCGTGGGTCAAACCAACATCCTATAGATGGGTACTTTTCTACCCATGCTTGCTTTTGAGAAAAGGCAATTTTGGTACAAAACTCCTTGTTCATAAATCTGGTATTTCAACTACCAACTTCCTCCATTAAACATAATTCTAGAAAATGGGCAATCTAGAATTTTCTTAAATTTTAAATTGGCAAGGGAGATTTCCTCATTGTTTCCCTCTCATGGCATCATTATCTGTATAGGCAATACCCCTCATCAGTTGTCCAACATTTTCCTTTTTATATTAGTAGCATAAATATTTACACTATCGTTTTAGCAAAATATAGTTACATTTACAAGCTAGGGGAAACAAGGGTATTGCAATCCCCTCCCCCTTAAAGGAATATTGTCCTCGGTGTTCTTTGTATCTCATCAACACCATTCATGTATTCTTATTTCATCTGCTTCAACAATGTTTTTCCTCTTTCTTGGTCGGGTATTTTTCAGACTCTTGGCCTTTGTCACATGCCTACAATGATTTCAAACAACAAGCATATTAATCATAATTCATGCAAAAACATCTTATTGTTGGTCAAAATTCAAGAGGAAAGTTTTCATAACCCAGCACAATACTTATCTGTGTAGTTTAGGGAGCTACATCCATATGGATGTCTCGTTAAATTGGCCCACTACTTTCCTTGACATACCCATTGGGTGCATGATCCCAATCAATGGTTTTCAAGAATTATCAAAGTCTCCTCTTCCTTGCGTTCACTCACCCTCCAGGCCCACGCTCAGCCATCCCCGTCTTTGCTATACAGTCCCTTGGGCGATCCATCTTGCCTTGCCAAGGTTTTCTCGCACAAGAAGAGTTCTAATGACTTCATTGAGCCTTCCAGTCGAGGCATCCCTCTGACTTGCTCTGTCGAGGCGTCCCTCCAGCTTGTGTTACCACAACACAACATATTCTAGGGTGATTATGGCTTACCATAGGGTTCTCATGTCTCAACAATAGCCTTTTTCATGCTTTCCAGCTTTGAAAGTCTTCATCTGTCCTCCCTAGATAGATATTTTTTGTCTCACCTGTATCACATGTATACAAAAATTATGAGATATTATCATCAATTTCAAATTCATAATTTTCTTGCAACTCTGTCACCCACATACTTCCAAATTCCACATTCATTTTCAGATCTGTTTTGCACAGGTACCAGATTCACAAGTATGGGGACTTCCTTCCCATAACAGTTTGGCTCAGCAGGCAATTGGTCTTCCTTATGGGTTTACAACACTGCCATGTCTGAGACCCTTTCTTTCGTTCCTTGCAGTTTGGCTCAGCAAGCAATTGGTCTTCCTTATGGGATTACAACACTGCCATATTCAAGACCCTTTCCTTCCTACAATTTCAACATTCCTCAGCCAAACAAATTGTTAGTTCTCATGCACATTGTATTTTCAAAACTATGCATGCTAGCAGTCCAAGTCATTTTCATCTATTCAATGGTACAAATCAAAAGGAAAATATCATTATTTACACATTCATCCTTTCATCATACTAAATTTTCCAAATGTAATTCAAATATTAAATGAATTTAATGAATGTGCCAATGTTCATGGCCACATTCATACCCAATGTGTTGGCGTTGGAAGTCACTCCTAGATTGCAGCAGGAGCAGAGCCCGACGCCCATCAGTTTATGTCACGATTTGTTTATAGAGGGTGATCAAGTGGAAGAAAACTCGGAACAATATCGTTCTAACTCTGAAACTAGGCTGGACATGCACAGGTAGGTGAGGTCTTAGTTAAACTTCAAACAGTGAGTTGTAGTAAGGGTGAGTAGGAGGAAGACTTCTATAGGAAAAGCTGAGGGTTGTTGTAGGCATCGAGCTTCTGACAACCTGTAGAAGAAAAACTTGAACGTAAGAACTTCTTACGCTCAAATGTAGGCAACACTGGAGAATATAACGGTGCTACAATAAATCCTTTATCTTAACACAGTCATAGTAATTCACGCGAATCAGTCGATCATGAACTCTCTCAGTATGAGATGAAACTAGATGGGATAAGAAAGTTGTCTGTTATAAAACAAGAAATCTCACATACAGATACATAACCAAAGAACTAGAGCGTCCATTAAAACTTTATAATCGGGAGCTTTGCTCTACCATTGATGCCTACAAAAAATGGAAAAAATGCCTACATATACTTGGAACTGACTTCAGCGCTGAGAACATGATCACATCATGAGTTCAATGCTTGACGTCGAGGAGATTCTCTGTCATGAGGTGCATGCAGACGTTGGGCAGACTGCCCATGCATTTGTTTGTCAGACGAAATCTCTGTCAGGATGGACTGACAGTCTGCCTCTGTGCTTGGTCATTTCCCGGCCTTCTATTTATGGAAGCAGGTGATGTCTAACCACCACCAACTACCTTAATAACTGCTTTTCTCATAATGGCCTGGTCAACTATGCATCTACAGGACGTGGCAATCTAGCTTCTGTTGCTTCGTTGAACTGCTGCGAGGGGACCCAAATGGAAGATTTGTGGATGAGACCTAGGCGAGGAGGATGAGGTGGTGCGATGAAAACCACTACATTCTGGACCGTAGATCTGGGCGTGCAAATCCTGGCCGACTAGATCTGCCCTCTCCTTAATTTCATGCACCGGGAGTCTTCCCTAATGGACGGCTGAGATTGCTCCGTGATCAACGGTTGGATTGGCTTTTAAACACTGATGGCCAAGATTATTTCACCATTTGAACAACTCTGGCCCTACGTGCTCTCTTTCTTTAGTCATACTTCATACAACCCTGGCGCTAGGATCGTGGGCCCAACATTAAAGGCTCTTTTGCATTTCGCGACTCGCGAGTTCGTGGGTCGAAGACCGTCGGCTCCTCTTTTCCAAACTCCCGATGCCTGAGATGGCGATACAGGTCTGGATCCTTTCCTTGTCAGCACCCTCCACACGTAACCGTCGGCTAGGGGTTAAGTGCTAGCACCTCTCACAACTCGCGACCTCGCGAGTTGGAGTGTCGAACCTTGGCACTCTCCCTTCACGAAATCCTGAGAGGCAATGGCTCCTTTCCTTTCCACAATTCTCGTGACTCGTGATCTCGCGCAACCAAAGGATATGGTCCGGCCTCTGAACCCATGAACCCCGAGTTCAATAAATAATCCCATGCTTGAACTGATCGCGATCAACGGCCCTCATAACTTCATGAGTTCTCCACGGAGAATTCCGACCGTTCGCTTCCTGGAAAACTTTTGCGCTATACTTGGCGTGACTCGGTTGACTGCAATTACCCACCGACCATTGCTCTGCTCCATCGATGGATCCTTGTCGTTGAAAACAAAATGCCCGCTCGCTTGATTTTAAGCCCGAAAAAGGACTTCTTCGTTGTGTTGCACTTGGCGCTCATGACTGTGCCCTTTGAATAAAATGCAAATGGGGTTTTTAAACCCAATTTCTCCGCATTTTACACCAAGGGCCTGAAAATCAGAGAGAAACACCCCCCTTACAAGAAATATTGCTAACATAGGCTCCATGGGGGATAGAGTCCACCATGTGATGCTCTAAGGACTCATTTTACAGTTTCAGTTGCCTGTTGTTGGGCTATGGAGTCATTTACTAAGCCGAAAAATAAAAAATAAAAAATAAACAAAGAACCAAAAGGACAATATTTACAAACAAAGGAGCCGTCTAAGGCTTAAACAAAACATTTCTTTAGAAAATGCCCATTTACTGGGCTGTTAAAAACCTCGTCACCCTCCAAATCCTGCAACATGTACGTGTTATTTGAGAAAACCTCAGAGATTTTGAAGGGCCCGATCCATAGGGCGTCAAACTTGTTGTGTTTTCCCTTATCCTATCTGGGTGCATCCCACTTAAGCACCAAATCCCCGATTTCAAATTCCTTCTTCCTGACCTTCCTGTCAAAGGCATGTTTGACCTTCTATTGATGACTATGAGCTATGTCCATCACCTGTTCCCTGATTTGTTGTACTTCCACCATCTGGTGAATCCTTCTAACCATATGATTTGACTCTCCTTCATAATCTTGAAAGAACTTCGCTATAGGTAAGGCGAGCTGAGTGGGAAAAGTCGTCTCTGTTCCGTAGACCAGCTGGAAAGGCGAGGTGCCCAGGGACTTCTTCGTTGTCACTCGATCGACCCATAGAGCGAATTTGAGCTTTGAATCCCAAGCCTTCTTATTGTCTTCCAATAATCTTTTAATGAGCTTGATTAGGCTTTTATTGGAAGATTCTACCAGTCCATTTCCTTGAGGATTATAGAGGGTGGAGTGAATTAGCGAGATCTCAAACTGCTCATAGAACTTAATTAGAGGTTCAGATTTGAACGAAGCAGCACTATCAGTGACAATCCTGTTGGGACAGCCAAATCTGGCTATGATATCCTCCAGGAAGCTGATAATTACTTTGTGTGATGCACTTCTGCTAGGACCAGCTTCTATCCACTTGGTGAAATAGTCTGTTGCAGTCAGGATCCATCTGTGTTGGCCACTTGAGGGAGGATGGATTTCCCCGATGAAGTCCAACCCCCACTGTTGAAAAGGTGTTGAAGATACAACAGGCTTCAGTGGCAGTGGTCTAAGCTGTTGCTTTCCTGAGAACTTTTGACATTTGATGCAAGTTCTGATTTCTCTATAGACATCAACAAATAAAGTGGGCCAGTAATACCCATCCCTGAGGATTTTGTGAGATGTGGTCTTCCATAAATGATGCCCCCCACAAAGGCTGCTATGGAAATCAAACATAACTTTTCGGGCTTCTTGTGGATTCAGGCACATTAAAAATACCCCTAGAGGGTCTTTCCAGTACAAGTCTCAGTCAATGAGGCAATATATGACCGCCTTGAGCTTTAAATCTCTCGCCTTACTCTTTCCCATTCCATCAGAAGGCTTCAACTCTTGCAGAAAATACAAAATATCTCTATACCAGGTGCATTCTGCTAGCGATAAGTCACCCTGAGAACCTTTGTTGGACGACTCAGCTTGCTGATTTTCAGAACAAGCATTGATGAAGCTAATCCTCAAGGCTTTGCAATTGGATTCAACCATCAACTTGACTAAACCCTGCCCCTTTATCAAATTGGTGGGCTTAATCTCCAGATCAAACTCCAGGATCTTGGCAATCCATTTACCTCTTCTCCCATCTATGTCAGGTTGAATAAGGATGTCCTTCACAGAGGTTCAAGGAACGTATGCAATCACTTTTGAGTGAAAGAAATAGACTCTGAAAGCTTTGAGAGCTTTCACCAAGGCATAGGCCTGCTTCTCCATGATCTCGTACCGGACTTCTGCATCTCTCAATGTCTTGCTAAAGAACGAAATGGGTTGTTCTCGTCCTTCCTCATTTTTCTGCAATAAGACCGCTGCTATTGTATCAAAAGAAGCAAAAGAAAAAATCAAGAAGTCCTTGGAATAATCGGGACTGATCAACACATGTGCCTCATTCAATGCCTTCTTTATTTGGATAAAAGATTCCTTGGGTTCAGCGGTCCATTTTACTTATTTTCCTTTCCTGAGCATGGATGTGATGTGTTTCACCATCTGAGCGAAATTTGAGACGAACCTACTCAGAAAGTTAATTTTCCCTAAAAAAACTTGAACTTCCTTTCTAGATCGGGGAAGTGACAGGGTCTGAATTGCCTCTACCCTGTTGGGATCAATCCTTACTCCTTCTGTTGATACTATATGACCTAACAGTTTCCCCTCCTTCATAGCAAACAAAGATTCCTTGGGGTTTAAGGATAGGCCAAACCTCCGACACTTCAAGAACACTTTTCTCAGGTGACAACAGTGCTCTTTGTCAGACCTGGAGAAGACTGTGATGTCATCCAGATAGATCATCACAAACTGATCTTTTTCCCCAATGAAGACTATATCCATGGCCCGCTGAAATGTTGCTCCTGCATTCATCAATCCAAAGGGCATTTTGGCATACATGAATGTGCCCCAAGGAGTGGTGAAGGTCGTTTTTTCTCTGTCCTCGGGTATGACTGATATTTGGTTATAACCAGAAAAACCATCGATCATGCATATCCTGGATGCACCAGTTACCCTCTGCAATACGTGTTCCATGTTAGGCAGGAGATAATTTTCTTTCTTTGAGCTCATGTTCAGGTTCCTGAAATCAACACAAAGCCTGATTTCTCCACTTTTCTTTCTTACCGGGACCAAATTGGCCACCCATTCGGAATATCTCAAGGGGACAATGATTTGGGCATCTAACAACTTCTTCACTTCTCTTTCCATGACAGGCAGTAACATAGGGTTTATCTGTCTTAGCTTTTGCCTAAATGGTTTAGCCTCTTCCTTCAGTGGGATCTTGTGTTCAATGACAGATGTGCCATATGTCTTGAGGTCTTCATAGGTCCATGCAAACACATTGACAAATTCTCTTAATAGTTCAATGTATTCCTCCCTCTGTTATTGGGTCAAGCTGCTTGACAACTTGACGAACTTAGACTCCTCTTGAGTGCCAATGTTGCACTCTGATGTATGAGTATTTCCTCCTGAAATCTTATCTTTTACTGCCACATCATTCCCATCGAACAGTCTTTCTAAAGGGACTAGTCCCCTTGGAATGTGATTGTTGGGAAACTGAACAATATGGTGATTAACAATTTTATTTAAGAATACCTCTGAGTGAGGGTCGCCTTCGGGATCAGGGTCTTGCTCAATGTGCAATGCAGAAAACTCATCAACGAACTGAAGAAATTTTTCGATTTCAAGATTGTCTTCGAATACCTTCCAATGCTTTACATTGTCCGGGATGGATGGCCTATATCTTATTTCGACCCCATATGGGATCTTCCGCGGCAGGGGGATCCGAAAAAGACTAGATGAGACAGCTAGGGAATCGGTCGAAGCATTATCCTCCCTTGGGACAAAAGAAATGTTGAAAGCTAAGAAGAAATTATCAATCAAGTCCCATAGCTCGTTCCTGTAACTTCTGAGTCGAGGATGCTTGGCCCGATAGACATTCCTGACTTGTTGGATTATCAATTCAGCATCTTCGAACACTGCCATCTCCCTTATTCCCATTTCTTTTGCAGCCCTCATACCCATAACAAGAGCTTCATACTCTGCCACATTGTTGGTGGTTTCAAATTCCAACTTGTATGACAGGGATATGGTCTCTTGAGAAGGTGATATGAAAACCACTCCAGCGCCAGCACCTTCGCTAGAAGAAGCTCCGTCGAAAAACATTTTCCAAATGGAGGTGTTTGGAGGAGGTGTCCCGTGATCAAATAAGGGTTGTTTTCTTATTTGTAAAGGGGCTTCAGGAGCATCAGTGATATGCAATAAACTAGTCCCCAAATCAGTGTCAAGTGCAAAGATGGGATGATTGGTGGGGTTTCCTTCATCACTGACAATATAGGCTAGTTGGGCTTCTCTGTACAACCTCTTGTGTTCCCCTCCAAAGACTGGAATGGTGGCATATGTGAGATCCATCTGTAATGTTCCTCCAAGTCTTTTAATCCAAGACCTAGACAACAGCATGCCAAACTTGGGGGCAACATCAGCTACCACAATGTCCATGACCACACTCTTCATTGGCAGCTGAAATAAAGAGACCACCAAGTCTTTGATGACTCCAAGACACTGCACCCTCCTTGAATCAAAAGAGTACAAATCATGATAAGCCTTTGTCACTTACAGTCCCAATTCTTCCATGACTATTTTGGGCATAAGGTTATGGGAAGCCCTTGAATCCATGAGGCAGTTATGTAGCACTTTATCATGTATGTTCAGGGATGTGTAGAAAGGAGGGGATGAGTCATCTCTATCTTCTACCATGGGACCTAGGACGACTACAGGATTTTCATCTTGGAGGTTTATTGAGTCCATGGAAAGTTGGGGAGGCTCAGATTGTAGTAGCTTGGAGAGGGATTTTTTGAAGTCTTCATTTTTAACTAGTTTGGAGAGGGGTACAGGAATTCTAATCTTCTGAATCTCATGCTCAAAACTAAAGGAGGAGAGAGAGTTAGGAGCTTCCCTTACCTCGGAGACAAGTTCCTTGGCTGCTGGTGAAGCATTCTGAGTTTTCTTTTCTCTAGTAGCGGTTGTTGCAGCTTTAGTGGGCCTTTCCGCTATGAGGGGCTGATGTTGGCTATCAAAATTCCCATCTTTCTTTTTTGACCTGAGTTTATATATGTTAGGAGTGTTGTTGGCCTTTTTGCTGGCCTTTTCCCCTTTACTCAACTTGTTGATTTGGGTGTTGATAAGGGATTCCTCATATGCAGATTGCGTCAAATGAGGAAAAGGGGAAGTGTCCTCGATGCAGTGGATCTCAGGGTCAAGTTCATCCACCTCCCCCCCTTCCTCATGAGCAACTAGGACATTCTGGAGAGGGGTCTGAATCCTCTGATCATCCCTGTCTCTGCCTCTTTGCTCCTTTGGCAAATTCGGTGGCATATTGTTACCAGGCCTCCTGAAACCTCTGTTATCAGTATTCTGGGGGTTTTTGTACGTGGGCTTCCCCTCTAACTCCCACCTCTCCATCCTAGCCAAAAGGGATTTCAGTACTTTAGTTACCTCATCCATCTGAGGGGGAAGGGGAGAGGGATGGGATGTGGAGGTCTCTGTTCTCCTCCCAGATACGTCTCTGTCAGCCTTATTCCTGAGTCGATCAATAGCCAATATGTTAGACTCTATTTCCACGGCTGTGTCTTGCATGTGAGCCAGAGTGGTGGCTCTCCTTTCCCTCGGCAGGAGGCAGAAATCAGGATCAAAAGCACTGGCATAAGTGATCTTTGCAGAGGCTTCAGAGGGATTTATCTCGATGGGGATCTTATTGTACATTTTATTAAATGTTTTGGAGAAGTCAGAGACATAGTCTCCTTCCTTTCTCTTCAAAGACCCAAACTCAGTCATGTAATACATGAAGTCCTTTTTGTCTCCCCATTGTCTCAAAAAGGCACTATCCAAAGCCTCAATCCCATTAATAGATCCAAGAGGCAAGGCCCTAAACCATTTTCTAGCCTCACCTTCAAGACTATTAACGAAAATCCTCATCCACACATCTGCATGCATGATAACATGATCGTCTATAAAACTGTAGAAGGCTTCAAGGTGTTCTTCTGCAGCTATGTCCCCTTCGCCTGTAAACTTGGGCAGTTGCTTGAGGTAACCATCTGCTGGAAGGGCACTGAGAGGCTAAGGTAACACAAGGGGAGCATACCTGGCAGCTATAATAGCCTCCATTATGGTCATAGAGGGATTTGCTCTTGCCATAGGGATATTAGGTGGAGAAGAATTCGGAGGAGAAGGAGATCAAAAAGGGGATACTGGGAATAAGCTTCCAGGTGGAAAGGGAAACAATGGGGGATTTAGGGAGAAGGCTAACGGGCTTGAGTCAACAGATGCTTCTCTCAGCGCAGAAGCGATAATAGTAACAAGAGGAATGGTAAATCTAGGAGTGGGGAAATCTTTTGCGGTCCTAGGTCCACGCCAAGGTACAACTTTAGGGGAGGGGGGAGTGACAAGGATTTCTCCCTCCAATCCCAGACCAGGAGGGGAAAGCTCAGCAGGAACACTCCCGAAATTCAGGAAACGGGAAACTTCAGAAAACCGTTTGTTGCGAAGCTGAGGAGAAGAAAAAGGAGTTTCTACAAAAGGAGATGACAAATTACCTAGTTCAGCGGTGGAAGTTTCTCCTTCAGAGGCCTTTCCTTTTCTGAAAATCACCTCTGGATCAGCTTCAGGTGTAGCTAGAGGCAGTTGTGGATGGGACCGCTTGTGTCTGCCTCTGGAAGCCACAACTAAAACTACAGGTTCTCTCCAGTGGAGTCATCACAATGGAGTCGCCAAGTGCACAGTAGCAATCGTCAAGGGCTCTGATGCCTGATGCACCTTCAGAATCAGAGGCTCAATGTCATTCAATCTCGGGGAAAATTTTCAACTTCATCCCCGGCAACGGCGCCAGAAATGTTGGCATTGGAAGTCACTCCTGGATTGCAGCAGGAGCAGAGCTCGACGCCCATCAGTTTATGTCACGATTTGTTTATAGAGGGTGATCAAGTGGAAGAAAACTCGGAACAATATCGTTCTAACTCTAAAACTAGGCTGGACATGCACAGGTAGGTCAGGTCTTAGTTAAACTTTAGACAATGAGTTGTAGTAAGGGTGAGTAGGAGGAAGACTTCTGTAGGAAAAGCTGAGGGTTGTTGTAGGCATCGAGCTTCTGACAACCTGTAGAAGAAAAACTTGAACGTAAGAACTTCTTATGCTCAAATGTAGGCAACACTAGAGAATATAACGGTGCTACAATAAATCCTTTATCTTAACACAGTCATAGTAATTCACGCGAATCAATCGATCATGAACTCTCTCAGTATGAGATGAAACTAGATGGGATAAGAAAGTTGTCTATTATAAAACAAGAAATCTCACATACAGATACATAACCAAAGAACTAGAGCGTCCATTAAAACTTTATAATCGGGAGCTTTGCTCTACCATTGATGCCTACAAAAAATGGAAAAAATGCCTACATATACTTGGAACTGACTTCGGCGCTAGGAACATGATCACATCATGAGTTCAATGCTTGACGTCGAGGAGCTTCTCTGTCAAGAGGTGCATGTAGACGTTGGTCAGACTACCCATGCAGTCATTTGTCAGATGAAATCTCTGTCAGGATGGACTGGCAGTCTGCCTCTATGCTTGGTCCTTTCCCGGCCTTCTATTTATGAAAGGAGATGATGTCTAACCACCACCAACTACCTTAATAACTGCTTTTCTCAGAATGGTCTGGTCAACTATGCATCTGCAGGACGTGGAAATCTGGCTTCTGCTACTTCATTGAACTGCTGCGAGGGGACCCAAATGGCAGATTTGTGGATGAGACTCGGGCGAGGAGGATGAGGTGGTGCGATGAAAACCACTGCATTCCAGACCGTAGATCTGGGCGTGCAAATCCTGGCTGCCTAGATCTGCCCGCTCCTTAATTTCATGCACCGAGAGTCTTCCCTAATGGACGGTTGAGACTGCTCTGTGATCAACAGTTGGATTGAATTTTAAACATTGATGGCCACAATTATTTCTCCATTTGAACAACTCTGGCCCTATGCGCTCGCTTTCTTTAGTCATACTTCATACAACCTTGGCGCTATGATCGTGGTCCCAACATTAAAGGCTCTTTTGCATTTTTCAAATCGCGAGTTCGTGGGTCGAAGACCCTCAGCTCCTCTTTTCCAAACTCCCGATGCTCGAGATGGCGATACGGGTCTGGCTCCTTTCCTTGTCAGCGCCCTCCACACGTAACCGTCGGCTAGGGGTTAAGTGTTAGCGCCTCTCGGAACTCGTGACCTCGCGAGTTGGAGTGTCGAACCTTGGCACTCTCCCTTTGCGAAATCCCGAGAGGCGATGGCTCCTTTACTTTACACAATTCTCGTGACTCGCGATCTCGCGCAACCAAAGGATATGGTCTGCCCTCCGAACCCACGAACCCTGAGTTCAATAAATAATCCCATGCTTGAACTGATCGCGATCAACGGCCCTCGTAACTTCGCGAGTTCTCCATGGAGAATTTCAACCGTTCGTTTCCTTGAAAACTTCTACGCTATACTTGGCGCGACTCAGTTGACTGCAATTACCCACCGACCATTGCTCTGCTCCGTCGATGGATCCTTGCCATTGAAAACAAAATGCTCGCTCGCTTGATTTTAAGCCCGAAAAAGGACTTCTTCTGTGTGTTGCACTTGGCGCTCATGACTGCACCCTTTGAATAAAACGCAAATGGAGTTTTTAAACCCCATTTCTCCGCATTTTACACCAAGGGCCTGAAAATCGGAGAGAAACACCCCCCTTACAAGAAATATTGCTAACACAATGCACCCTTGCATTGATTTCAAGTTTGCCACACTTTATGACAGGCACTTTTCCATGGTGTGTTGGGGCTCAACCAACCTCCTCACCAGATAGCTCATTTATTCTCATTCATTATTGCAACGGGACTATGCTTCTTGCTACGAGTTGATCATGTGCTCAATTTAACATATTATAATACAAAACCCAAGTTTCATATGGTTGCATGTAAACACTTCTTTCCTTACTAATAACTAGTGGTGCCAATACTCATGGCCACCCACGTCCTTTCTTTAACACCTTACAATTTAGGTCGAGTATTGGAAGGTCCTCCTTCCTTAATGGGTAGTTTATTATCTGCCCTCTTATGCAAGCATGAATTTCCTCAATGCATTCAATTTAATGTGTTGCCTATGAGCACTTTTTTTCCCAATCACTCTTGATGGGTCAATGTACCCATGACACTATCGATTCATGAATTTTCTTGCAAAGATTCCAATCATCCTTGACTACTAGATATCCCTTTCTCTATTCTTCAGGTTCTTTTCTTGAATCATATCCTACTTGGGTATGAATGGCATCCAATAACCACTCAAATTCAATCACATATCATTAAAATAATAAATTATCTTTAGAAGGGATTCTTACCCAATCCCTTCACACCTTATGCCACATAGGTTTGAACACTTTTATACATGTTTTGGCTGACAACACCCTCTCTAATATTACCTCATCAGATATTCTTTATGGGGACTTTTAAAGTCCCTTCATAAAATTTTAACAACAACCTTCTCGTATTTATCCTCTGCTTGAGGTTTTTCCATCATTGGTAATTGTCTTTCCCAACAGTTTCAATTTCTTTCTACACATGACATATATCACAAATATATTAGTCATCATGTAAAATAAAAATGCATGTATCATAGAATTTAAATCAATAGAACATTTTCATATATTCCCCAACATGTCTTTATGCACTCTACCACATTACCCTTAATGTTTTCATTGTGTAAACAAAATCAAACTTCTAGTTGTCTCTACAGTCACATAGTTATTAGCATGTCATGCTAAAACAATCACACCCAACAACATATCATCTTCCCATCCCATAAAAACATAATAAACAACAATAAAAAGAGTTAAGGGACTCTCCCCTCTTTCCAACTCCTCCTACGTGGTCTAAGCTTGAGTGAACTATCCTAAGGCCTCGCTGCCTTTACCCATCCATGGATTTAACCAATTTTATACATGTTTGTTCATTTACCTTTCACGAGTTGTGCTTGTTTCCACAACCGTTCTTTTAAGGCTTACAACTCTATTAAGCAATTCAGAGTTTTAAGGTGAGAAAAGTATTCCTCCTTTTCTCCTTCCTTGCTTATGCAATCTACTCCCTATTGGGATCTCCATGATCTTTTCCTTGAGCAGTCTTGGTTAGGTTCACCTTAACCTTCTTGGATAAATCAACATGATACAACAACCGACTTTTTGTTCACAATGAATTATGAACCTGTGCACTCTGCACATTACCATTTAGTTATCAGAATATTCAATATTCATTTGTTAGTCTTTCACTCATACATTATGTTTTAGAATGTAATCCAGGATTCTTATATATATGAACTTGCATCCCACTGCTCGATTCTCAACAATCATTAAGGTTGTGACTATGTTCTCTTGACAGAGTCTTTACACAATCCCTCTATAGGGAACTCCTTCAGCATGCAATTTTTGTATTGCATATCCATCACTATCTTTGATGGCCTCAACCTTGAGTCAACTTCGGCTTTACCATTTCAGTTATTTACCAAGTATTCTATAAGGAATATAAAATTGCGTTCTGAATTACATATGCACATCATCTCATTGTGCTTTTATGTACATTGTTCTTTCTATATGCTTCAGCATACCATGTGTCTACTACATGCACACTTATAGTTTCTTTTTTGTATCTACTAAAATTTAGTTAGTTCATGATTGCTTATGACCATTTACATCTAGCCTTTAAAATCCATATCAAGTTTCCTTTTATCATGACAATGAAGCATCCCTACTCATTTATTCTTTCATCGATTTATACTATATTTTCTTGAGGAGACGACACACACCCCCCTCAAGCTATTGTTTAAAACAAAATAGTCATGACTCTTCATAATAGAGTCAGCCATGCATCCATGGTATTCATTCTATCCTAGCAAGTGCAATTTCGGCCTTACATTTCTCTCATTCAGGCAATCACATCGTGCCTTTAGTATACATATACTCATATGTCATACACGTGGATCACTTGCACATTTGATATCATTCATTCATATATATTGAGTCTTAATAACAGTCTTCATATCAAACAACCTTTTAATGCATTCAATCCATGAACTCAAGCATATACAAACATAGATAGATGTTCAACATGCAAGTTCGCTACTTGCACTCTTTTCCATGCCATTCATAAATGTGGACATTTAAAATTACGTATCCTTCCTCCCAGAGATACTACAACCATCCTTACGACAAGCCTCATGGGAATACTCGACACTATGTTGCCTTCTCTGTTGAGAGCTTACAATCATTCACATGGCAAGTCTCGCAAACATATTCATCATTATGTTTCCCTTTCTACATGACGACAATTAGCAAGAAAACGCTCTCACCTCAGCTACTATAAAATATTTCCACAACCCAGAGATACAGTGTGGGCAATTTCAACAATGCCCAAGGAAACAAGACAACCAATATAGCTTCTCTTCATGCCTCAAACCATTCTTGGTCAACATACCATTTTATCTAGGGAATTTTTTTCTAAATTCCCTCTCACTGCTACTTGAGCATACCCAACCATACCTATATGGCTACCATCCACCTATGGATGTCAACCTGACCCATTGGTCATCTAGAAGTGCTCCAACACTTCCTTTACCATATTTGGGATTAACATTTCACTAACCATTCTACCTTATCTTCATAAGGTACTATGCAATCAAAATTATTAGTACTTTACTTATGTTGTTATAATGATATCATTATTGATCCTATGATCTATGACATAACCATATTTTTCATCCAATAATAGACTATAATAAGTATATACGCATGTTATATGCATTTTCAATCTTTTCCATATGTATTCTAGCATATCATCGTGCTCCAAGCATTTTACCCATGTCTACAGTGCAGATGGGTTCCTCTTACTTACCTCTTGCATTTTCATGCATGGACCTACCCTTAGTTAATATGGTTTTACAATGCTTTAGCACAACCACGAGCTTTTGAACTTGCTCATGTAATTTCACTTCTTTCATGAAGGTTATTCTCATCCCATAGGGCTCCTTTTTACTTTGTTAAAAGGGGTTATCCCAATAGCAGGTTTCAATTAAGACAGTACAGGTAAGTTGACCTCACATATTTACATAAGGCTTCTATACATGGGGAAATATACTGACAAGGCCTAATCTCTTATTTAAGCAACAATTGTAATTACCAAGGCTTCATAAGCCCACATTTGTAGGCAACCTTACAACCTATTCAGTTCATTCACATCCAAGTCTTTCTATTAGCGCCTACATCATAATCCCACTCATGTAGGGGTGGTTATCATTCCCCCAAAGAAACAATATGATTCTTCTGCTGCAATCCAGCAGGGTTCAATTTTTTTTTGAGTAAATTCCTGACAAAATTTCAATCTACAATTCCTTCTCTTCAAGGAGCTTATGCAGATAATATCTTTGTGGAAGTAAACACTTATAACAGGCTCATCTTAGCCTTGGTAAATTAGTCCCATGACTATTCTTCGACCCATCTAGACCTAGTGTTTGAGTCTTGTTCTACTACAGAGGGTAGGGTAGGGTTCCCTCCCCCTTAAAGATTTCTAAGTAAGAAAATCACTTGACGCTTTCGTGAACCCAAGCAGGCCAAGTGTTGTTTCCTACTCTGATACCACTTTATCACACACCCAACCCCCTAGGTATCCTTTTAAGGGATGGGGCATAAAAATTTGGCTTTTCTCAATCATCTCAAATCCCTGCAACTAGAATTACATCGTCTTCGATTTGACGAGGTTTTTCCAATGACTATAAAATTCTTCCAGATCCGAGATCTGGACCAAAAGTGATGGTCCTTCAAATCTCTTTAGGCCTTTATCGTCTAAAATCTCTCACAACCATATGGAATCCACGTGGTTCCCTGTCATCCGGCATGCCACATCATCATAGCATACACAGACTTGCCTAACCAGAGGTTGATGCTTGTCTAGCTCTTAATGGCCTATTAATTTAATTAAATGTTACCCACTAGTTCTTTCACTAATCATATTATAATATAATTCGGTTTAATTATATTAAAATATAATTAAATATATCAAAGGAGCACATAGGTTTATTAAGCTCAATAAACTCCTAAGTCTCTGGACTTCGACGAAGATTCCTCATCAGGATTTTATGAATATACCCCGTATCTCCCGAACGCCGGAGCTACGGAGAGGGTCCCACCTTGGAAAGCGGGAAGGTAGGTCCGGGCCTTCAACCCTTTCAACTTATTCATTCTAATACCCCAAAAGTCCGAAGTCCCGAAGCCCCGGACTCTCAGAGCTCTAAACTCTCGGAGGGTCCATACTTAAACATGATTGCACATTAATGTTGAATTTAAAAAGGAAAAAGGGTTGGTACTTAGTCACGTACAAATTTCATAATAAACTCATTAAAATATACATTTTACGCTTCTTTGGAAGAATCACGCCCAAGTTTGTAAAGTCCCCCATATTATCTTTAATATTTGTAATGAGAGAGAGAACTCTCTGGGTTAACTCCTCCAGTTCCCTAACACATATTTTATACTCAAATCTCCTGGAGCTCCGAGGTGATCCCCACTTATACACATTACATGTTATTTAATATTTTAGAGAAAAAGGGAAAAGAGTTGGCCTTATCCACGTGTGGCTATTTTAATAAACCTTGGTATATCATAATATATTATATTATAACCTTGAAAACCACACCCATGTTTAAATAGTCTCCAACATTATACTTAACATTGGTATGAGGGAGGATATTCCTGTCAATTACTCCGGCTCTTCATCACACTCTCCACTTCTCAAACATCCCGTAGTCCCGGATTTCTAGAGGGGACCCACTTGTATTACATTAATTACAACATAAAATAATTACTTATATATATCTTATCTGTGCAACTTCGGAGGTCCGAACCTTCGACTATTTTAGCTTGTGAGGTCCATCACCCAAAACACTTCAAAGTCCCAAAGTTCCGAACTCCAGTCAACCATTAGATCCAACGACCATGATACAGGAGGAAGACATGTGGCCGAAGACAAGGACGACATGTGGCCCGATTAACAAGTGACAAGTGTCAAGGTATATTTGGCACCTGAGGCCTGTGAAAGTCACGAATTAGGGTGACACATGGCACATCTACTATGGTTCCACGTCAATTGAGGTAACGTAGACATGCCACGTCCTCCGGTATGAAAACCTCTAGGGATGTTTAGCTTCTCCTATCGGCAAAATTCCTAAAGCATCGAAGGTTGAAGTCACGAACCAACGTTGGTCGTTGATCTGTGGTCACGATCGGCGATAGAGGGAAATGCCCGTTGTCCAAACTAGTAGGAGTTTAACAATAAGGGTGGACACTGTGGTAATGGTTATGGGACTGCTAGTTGTCAGTCAAACCATCCAGTCACCGTTCTAATAGGTTACCTTCGACAAAAGTGGAGGTTGAGAGATTCCAAATATCCTGAAGTCCGGAATCTCGAAGTCTTAGCTCCTTATGGGCGTAGCGACAAGTTCCAGATCTCGTTCATATGGGACTCGACAAGCCCCATGAGCTACACTCTCGAATCGTGCCCGATATTTTGGCTAAGCCCACGGACTTGGGCCCATGGTCATGCAGAGACATGGTTTGAAGGAAACGCCTTTCTCCTACGAAACTCGAAATCTATAGCAAGGAAGAAATCTTGAGGGATCGACGAGCTCGAGATCATCTTGTAGAGTTCGTCTATTTGGGAAATTAGTGCATACGCAAATTCATATAGAGGCTAGCTTGCCTTCTCCCCCAATTCCTTTCGAACCCATTATTCCGAGGTTCCTTCATTATTGCATATGAATGAATTAAACTGTGAAACTCAGTTAACCTCAACATTCATTCCCAAAATTTAGTACAGGAAGTCACATGGTGAAGTTGTTCACCCACATAGAAATTTAGTTGTAACATTTACATATTCGTACTTAAATTCTCAAGGAACTTTGTAACATTTACATCTTCATACTCAAATTCTCAAGGAACTTTTTAACATAAAACTGAACTCAATATATTGCTCTAAAAGAATAGTCTATAATTATCTCTAAGATTAACAGTGTCGAGATTTTGGAAAAATATACTTATCTAGAAACTGAAGATGTTGCAACTACTGGAAGGGGTGCCCTTTTCCACCCAACCATAGGCACAACAACTCCTGAACAAATTTACCACTGGCCACCCCCTAGCTAGTTAATGATGCCATGAGGAAGAGATTATTCTTTTGCTCAGCAACAACAAGGGACAAAGGTTACTCTCCTTTTCCCACAAGAACTTTGGCAGATCGATTTTCTCTCCACTAAGCAAGGGGGTCTGCAGTGACTGCTTCCTCAGTCACTCATCTTCTCTGCAAACCTGTTTATCAACTTGAATTGGAAACGCTTCCCAACAAATTCTTGTACCCAAAACATGTTTGATTTTCAGTTCTTCTCAGAACTAGAGAGTTGCACATGCTCTCCTTCTTTAGAAAATGGCCACGAGACCCATTCGTCTACATCCTCTATGTTTTCTAACAACAAGAGAGGTTTCTCACACTCTTCTCTACTCAGAAAATCGCTCCCTGACTCGACTCTCTTTTTTTTCCTCTTCTTTGCTTGCAATTTTTCCTTCAATTCCTGCCTTCTTTAGCAAGGTTTCGTGGGTCAAATTCCCCAATTCGCGGGTCAGCCCAGCATCCTGTAGATGGGTACTTTTTTTCCCATGCTTTCTTCTGAGGCAAGGCAGTTCTAGTACAAAACCCCTTCTTGTTCATAAATGTGGGAAGCTGGTATTTCAACTACCAACTTCCTCCATTAATCACAATTCTAGAAAATGGGCAATCTGGATTTTTCTTAAATTTTAAATCGGCAAGGGAAATTTCCTCATTGTTTCTCTCTCATGGCATCATGATCTGTATAGTCAATCCCCCTAAGCAATTGTTCAAAATTTTCCTTTTTACATTAGTAGCATAATATTAACACCACTGTTTTAGCAAAATATAGTTACATTTACAAGTTGGAGGAAACAAGGGTATTACACAATCTATATGGTGGATTAACACCATGATGTAGGAAATATCATTGAGTGAGGTTATGTAAGTGCTTTTAGCATGCTTCAATGAGTTGGCCCTCCTTAGTAAGAGTTGTAGCTTAACTTTGAGGAGTCTTTGGCACAGATTAAGGTTTGGAAGCCCTCTTTCCTTGAAGATGATTAAGGATAGGATCTCAAATGGTGTGCCTCCAAACGTGTGCCAAGTGAAACCCTGAATTGAATTGTTATGGTACAATCCATAGCAAGGATTAAGGAGGCAATACCATAGGGACTTCAACACCAAGTGGTATAACATATAATATGAAACATCTTCAAAAAGTTAGGTTGGGAATGTTTTTAAAGACATATAGCAAGGTCCAACAACAACCATAAATGATATGTAAGCTACCATGGATATCTCACTGGAATAGTTTGTCACAACAGATCTTATAATATTATTAAATATTTTATTTTGTAGTTTATTATGTTAGATCTCAAATTTAATATTATTATCGTAGTGCTCAAAATTATGGAAATAATTGAAATTGAAATGAAAGAAACAAGCAAAGGAACACACCATCCACACAAATGAACACAAGATGTCACCTAGGAAACCCAATATAAGGGAAAACCCAACTAGAAGGTGAGGCCTATGCTCTACTCTCTTTTTCTCAGTTATGAAATGTAAGTACAAAGAGTGAGGTACTCACTATGGAGTTGCCATGGACAATGTGGCATGAATGACTACTACAAAATATTTTGCCTACTCTATTATGCTTCGATGTCCCACTCCTAGATGCTCTACTCAACTATGTAACAATAACAATACCAAAAGAATGAAACCCCTTCATTTCCTTGCGGTCCAGTATTTAATATAGCCCAACATCAGTCTAGGGCTAAGATTTTTTCACACCTCAACTCTCAATTAGTGCCAGGGTTTTGGATCCTCTAGAATATTCTTGAAAGTTCACATGCAACTAGCCCCACATGTGTGACTCATTGGAGTTGATTTGGCATCCACTTGGTACCATAGTGGTCAATAGGGTAGGTCAACTTACCAGAGGCATAACTTCCGCATACGAACTCTAATTGAGGGGATTTTTGCATTGTTAGAAAGCTTACGACATGTAGAACACTGTCAAGGGGGTAGAACTAAGATGGTAAATTTTTGACCCCAAAACATGCCATTTAATGCTTCAAACGTGCTCTAGAAGCTTTCAAACCTAAAATCATCAAATTGGGACATGCCCCTAAAATGGGCCCTATAAGCCAATTCTTCCAATTTTCCTCCCACAAAGTACCAAGATAGATGAAAAAGTATATAATGATCTATTATGGATCAATAAATGGACACAAATAAAGAGTCAAGTGTTTCCAAGCGATGCAATATTGAGTCCCATTGAGTGATATAACCCCAAGATGGTGATTTTGATTGAAGTAGAGTTGACTCTTACTAAGTGATGAAACCTCAAGTGATTGATAATGAATGATGTGAAGTAGAGTCTCGTCAAGTGATACAAAGTTCAGTGAGAAATTGATAGTGAAAAAATAATTAGGAGGGAAGTTGCAAGGAGATCAGGGGAGAAGGGGGAAGACTTGTGGGATCACATGGACATGGAGGAGAGTCAGTGGTTTAATATCTAGGTAGCAGAGTAGGTGGGTAGTTTGAGTGGCATGCAACATCTATTTATAATCCATATATAAAGTGAGAAATTCTGACCCTATAGCTATAGAGATGAGTGATTCGATAGGATGGAACACAAATGATCTTGAAAAGTCAAGCAAGCAAGTAGATGGGAGACAAATATTCATGCAAATGAATTCTTGTGGACTAAGAAATTCCTAGATGTTTTGGGTGTTGAAGTCATCATGTCCTTACTTTGGTGATATGATGATGATTTTGAATCATCAATGGAGGTGGGCATGAGTCTTTTGTATTAAGTGTGTTGTCTTGTCACTCTATGTTGAGGCTTAACTCGTGAAGGTCCAATCACCAAATATATTGGCCAATGCAATATTACTCCACCACCTGATGGTCATAAGTATTTATTAAGGTAGAGGACACAATAATGACATGTCACGAGCATTGAGGATAGATTATATTGTTGGAAGATTGGTTGTTTTCATTGATGTCAACCCTAGTCATGGGTTTTGGACCGCAAGATTGATGAAGGTATTTGGAAACGAAGGAAAATGCACATGCAGATACAACACCCATGGATGGATAGTATAAATCATGTTGTTTTCGGTGGTATGTGACATGTCACATGGATCCTCATGGTTGAGGAGAAATGAATTTTTGAAGATGACAAAGTAAATTGAAGAAGGAAATACATGTAGGCCCTGAAGATAATTAAAGAAAAGAATTACAAAATAAGAAAGTGTCAAGTCGGCCATAATGTTAAAAGAAAGTGACATAAATGGTATAAATAAACATCATTATACATTCATTTGATACAAGTCGAATTTCAGAGGAAATAAGAAGAAAATAAGGCCGGATTTCAAGAGAGGATGAAGTCTTTTGGTGATGTGTTCTAAGGTATGTTATTTTCAGGCCATCTTACCATTTTTGCTATAACTTTTTTTCTAGAATGATTCAAATGGTGAAATCGCTATGGTATTGAGAAGACATATCAAGGTACCTCTTGTAAAAATTCCAGCTCTTGATTCGCTATAATTATGGATATACACTCTGTGGAAGATAGGGTTTGTGACCAGTCCTGAAGCTAGTCAATAAACAAGTGTTCTAGGTAAAATAGTCATAACTTCTTCAAAAAAAATCCAAATGAAGTGGGACCACTTCCATTGGAAAGAGTACGGACTGTAGTTTCTTTTGTGCGAGTTTTAGAATCGGATGTTAAATATTGAGCGTGGGGCATGCTGTACAAGTTGGATCTTCTGAACAGACCAGAATTGAATAAAGTCTACCATTCTTTCTATAACCTCTTTTTGGGGAGGATTGAAGGAGTGAAAATTGGAGGAGTTTCAGATAATACATTTAGGAATATTATCTATAGGATCAGAGTACTCCAAGAATTGAAGAATTGTAGAAATTGAAGAAGTCTCAAGAAGCATTATCAGGTTCTATGTGATGATTGGTTGATGGTGATGATTTAATGTAAAGTTTTATTATCTCTCATATATTCTTGGGTGGAAGGAAGGGACAATGATGGAGAGTTCAACTCTCTCTTGATATTGAAAGATTGTATCTTCCTCTTGGAGGTTTATCCCTCCCTTTACATTTGGAAGTTGTAGCTACCTTTGGAAGTCATTACTTCCCTTGAACAATAGCTATTGATTATTTCTCATATATTGTGCATGGTGTATTATGGTATATTAGTGTAACTCTTATACTATTGTTCATTGCTCATTGGATATAGTTGAATGGTTTAAGTATAAGTTGAAAAATGTTTTAAATTGTACTTGATATTGATTCACCCCCCTCTCAGTATCAACAAATATTTATCATTAGTCATCATATAATATACTAATATTAAAATATGAGTCATGTTCTTTTCCACCTCTAAGGTATTTAGAGGCCATGGAATGATAACACTTAGACCAAGATTCTTCAAACTCAATGCTTTTAAATTGCAATCTTATAGTAATATGGGGTTGAATCAACCCAAATTATTGGAATCATGATCTAAACAATGCAGATTGATTTGAGCACTAATTGCTAGTTTGTCAAATTCAAACATATACGAAGTGATTTGGGTGCTCCATATATAGAACGCCCATTTCATCCATGGATCAAATTTGATGTCTTTATGGCCCTTCAAGAGCTCTTTATCCTTTCATAAAAGGGCATTAAATAATTTCCCCTTGCAAAAGAAATTTTAAATTTTAAATTCCTTGTCAATCATGAAGTGAGGATCATTCGATATCATTGCAATCAGAGGGTAATCACTCTTAAAGCCCATAACTATTTATTTTTAAAGAATAAAGTCACATAACTATATAAGAAATGATAAGTGGTAGTGTGAATTGCACTTGCAATTATTTCATGCCAACTTTCCACATATGTACATTGGTATCCCTATCATGAAAAGTCCTAATTATCAATAATGATAGTACTTACAACATGATCATTAATTTCACTAGGATAGGGATTTCATTAAGTGGAAAATACAATTACTAGTATGTGAAAATTAATGGTTTTGCAAATACCACATAAAATATGTTTAAACCTCGATTAATGTTTGCCTCCTTTTATGAATTTGAACATGTATGAGAAACAAAGATCTTATTTTCCAACAATTTTCTTAAGTCTTAGGTTCCTTGATGACATCATATGAAAGGTTAGTAAAATATATAATTTAAGATTTTATTTATTCTTCACTTAATGAACTAGTTTGACCATTCTTTTATATGCTCTTTAGCTATTAACTTTAGTTTTCCATCCTTTTTAAATTACTAATTTTAGAGTACTAGTTGTGGCCTTTAAATTTCTTAATAATTTGTAGGAAACCATAATTTAAATTACTGATTTTAGAGGACTAGTTGTGGCCTTTAAATTTCACAATAATTTGTAGGAAACTATAATTTAGTGTGTGTATGCGTTTGCATAGTAGTTACTAAAATTGATCACATAAATCAATTGAAGTTTTAGAGTGAGTCAAACATGTTTACGATATATTCAATATAAGCTCAACATGTCACTAGGGTGGGGAGGATAATACTCTGTCCCACAACCACTCGAAGGAGACCCAATTGACAAATAATTTGCATCTATTCCTTTGTAAATAATAATACATAAACACACTTTTAATATAAAAATATAAAAATATAAAAAAATTGTCTTAAAATTAAAAATTAAAAATTTAATATTTTATTAAGAATTATACTTAATAAATTATCAAATTATTAGTCCAGTGGACTTCAAAAAAATTCCTCATTTCCAATGTAAAACATAAGACAACCTCAATAATATTTTTATTTTAATTAAAATAAATTTATTTTTTTATTTTATTTTATTTTCCTAAAATATTATTGGACCTCAACTTTCACCTCTTATTGTCGAGGTGCCGACAGAATGCATTAACATCGCTTATGTCATACTCTATGAAAAGTCAGTAAATAAATTAAATGTCATAGATATGAATATATCTTGTTTAATACACCACCTTGGTTGTCTAGTCACCGCCCTCCACGCCCATCTATTAGACTTCACTGAGGTGTCGATAGACTACATTAACACAACTTTGTCGTGCTCTATGAAAAGTCAATAGTCAATAAATAAATCAGTCCGTAAATAAATAAACATGTCATAGATATGAATATATCTTGTTTAATAGACCACCACCTTGGTTGTCTAGTCACCTCCACACATAAACCCTATCTATTACACCCAGGTTGTATTCATCACTCACGTTGTATGAATGCATCTAGATATTAGATGTAGGTTGCCTGTTAAATGAAAATTTCCCTTTCTACTATATGCAAGTTGCATGTTGATTGTGAAAGAATTCTCATTAACTGTATTCCACACTCAAAGAGTGAATAATTTACAATATATATAGGATACATGAGTAACTAATGCACCATAGTGGTGGTCTAGAGTGATCTGGACACACACCAGCAGTTACTGTAGTGAACTACCACCTAGTCTAGTCTCTCAGGCAGTTACGAGAGTGAACTGCCACCTAGCTGAGTTAACTAGTCAACCAGTCTTCAATTAACTGACTGAAACATAGTGTATTGAGGAGTAGATCAAGGAATCAAGAGTAATGCGCCAGTATGGTGATGAAACCAAGGCTAATGCGCATTAGCATGGTGATGATCCCAATGTTGCATAGTGATAATCCCAATGTAACATCTAAACTTAACTTAACTAGTCAAACTGAAGTGTCAACTGAAAGAGAATATTTTCTAGGTGGAATATTCTCCCCTAAAATATAGGAGACTAGATAATGACTAATTATGACTAATAAACAAGGAAAAACCTCAGGAAAAAAAAAACATAGGTGTGTGTGAAGTAACTCCAACACCCCCCTTGAACATTACTATGGTGAAAATAAAGAATGGGTCCCGACAACGAGGACATGTTAGGTACCCAAATACAAAAGATACACTGGAATAAATGAGGAAAGAGGGAAAACCTCATGGGAACCCCGCCCCCTCAAATTACAATGCATACAAAAATAAAATGAGAAGAAGCAAAAAACAATTGCTAAACAACCTTGTCCTTCACTCCAAGAAGACCTCGCAATTGTGCAAGTTTGTGCTCGTTGAAGATTGTGTTGAAGGTGTAGATGTCTGCACGGATCTGATGAAGTAGATGCATCATTGATATGTCCACACATATCCACTTTCTCTTCTTGTAATGAAGAATATCCAAATAAAGTTTGGATGAAACTTTGAAAACCGTGCGGTCGTTTCCGAAAAAATGCTGAAATTTTGTTGATTTTAAAATGATCATAACATCACTTCCCGGACTTCGTTTCGAACGAATTTTTTTTTTAAATTGGATATTTTCCCGAGAGGAATTCAAATATCCAATTTGTTTCTGCAAATTTGGCTTAGAAAATATCAGAATTGAGTCTGATGTGCGCGACTCCCTTTTTGTCTCCTGAGATGCATGCATTGTCCATAGAAAAGTGTCTGCATGTGACTCCTAAGATGCATGCCATATATCTTCCACATGAATTTCAAAAAACAAATATGAAATGGAGTAGACATCATCTTCAATTAATGGGATACAAATTTGTGCAAATACTTTTGTAGAAGACTCTTCATAATAAGATGTTTGATCTTCCAATGGCTTCTCTTCTGGCTCTATCTGTTCAACCTCCTTCATGAAATCTTCACAATCTTCTTTATTCCCAAATAGAACCTCTAATCTGGTCCATAATTCATTTGGAGTGAAGTCTTGTGTGACATCACATACTTGGTGGAGAATTTATGGAGAAATAGACAAGCAGATAAATCCTATGGCCATATCTTGTCTATTGAGAAAGTCATTTTTCTCATTGGCGGAATCAGGCTCTACTTCCATTGCCATGGTTATTTGGTATAAGCCTCTACTTCCGAGAAGAAGTAGAATCTTTAGCTTCCACTCCAAATAGTTATGAGGTGTGAGAAGTATTTTCGGTGAGTAAAACATATATTCCATCTTTCTATGTTCTTCAATCTTCAGTACCTGCAAAAATAATTTGGTGTAGCTTTTGCTTAGCAGTCTGTCGGCTCTGATACCATGTAAATGTATTGAACTTGCGCATAATAGATCTAGCTAAACAATAATACACACATTTGCAGAGAGAATTTGAGAAAGAAGAAGAAGGAGAGAAATAATGAAAGAATTCTCATTAACCGTATTCCACACTCAAAGAGTGAATAATTTACAATATATATAGGATACATGAGTAACTAATGCACCATAGTGGTGGTCTAGAGTGATCTGAACACACACCCGCAATTATGAGAGTGAACTGCCACCTAGTCTAGTCTCTCAGGCAGTTACGGGAGTGAACTGCCACCTAGTTGAGTTAACTAGTCAACTAGTCTTCAATTAACTGACTGAAACAGAGCGTATTGAGGAGTAGATTAAGGAATCAAGGGTAATGCGCCAATCTGGTGATGAAACCAAGGTTAATGCGCATTATTATGGTGATGATGCCAATGTTGCATGGTGATAATCCCAATGTAACATCTAAACTCAACTTAACTAGTCAAACTGAAGTGTCAACTGAAAGAGAATATTCTCCAGGTGAAATATTCTCCCCTAAAATATAAGAGACTGGATAATGACTAATTTTTCCCTTTCTATATATTTTATTTCGTTTTTTTCACCTTTGCAATTTGCAATTGCAAGTGATCCAGTACTTATGAGCAAAGCTCAGAATGCAACTCCTTTAGTCGAGCATCCTTAGCTTTGAACCAACTTCAATTTTTCATGCTACTATTTCTTCAATGAGTGGTTACGGCTGCAATATTACGAAGCGGTCCCGTCCAAACCTTTTCTTCTCTCAATGTTGGTTCACTATGCGCTGCTCCCAATGGTATTGTTCAACTAGTATGGTCTATTTTTTTATTCCAATAATGACCATATTTTCATTTGCAAGCATCTGTACCAATTCCAATAATGACCATATTTTCAAAATCCTCCAACCCGGATCTATACCAATTCATGGCCGCCACATTTGACCACAAGTTGCTTGCCTGTGTAATTGGTTTGTGTTGGATAGGAATGTTGAGCGATATGATGGCTCGGGGCAGGAGCAAAGAACTTAGGAGCCAACCTTTCCATAGAGCATAAGCCCCAGAGTGGCATGTCTATGGCCTTAGCTTAAGGCACGCAGACCAAGTGGTTGAAAATGGCACACAGACCTTGAAACCTATCATAGTCATGCTCTGGAGTGGACAGTTGTAAAGTGAGACTGGAGTGGGCAATTGTAAAGTGAGACTGTTTTAGATAATCAAGTCTAAAAACCATACCCATAGAAAATTCACAAAACACCCCCAAAAACTCAAACAAAACCAGCACACAAGCTGAAAATGAGAAATAGAGTAGGGCTAAAAACCCCAAACAAAACCCCGGAACCTCCTTCACCGTAGATCTCCATCTTTCAGCACCAAAGTGCACCAGGAAACTAGCCCTCAAAGGCACAAAAACAACTTCGGCAAGAAGAAATGGAGCCACACTAGTAATGTGGGCGAGCGAACCCAAAACTCGACCACCTATCACGACCTCGACCCCTAGTCGCCTCCACAGAAGTGGTTGCTGCCAACCGCAGCCGGTTACCCTACCTCTGTGTACAAGACACACTCCAATGTCGTCGTCCCTAGCCGAACCGCTCGCACTGGATGGGTGCGCCTCGACCCCTTAATGCCGCCACAGAATGGCTGCAACCAACCGCCTGCGCTCAATACCTCCACCGTTACCGCCGTAGTCAAGCTCAGGCCCTTGAATGCTCTGTCCCGCACGCTCTGGAATGGACAGAAGCCCTCACTTCTCTGTGGCATCCAGGGTTGCGGCTATTGAAACCTAGCCACAGAGCCCGCAAGGAAACCCTAGTCGACTCTCAAAATTGCAGACTCTCACCTCGCTCTCAGCTCTCTCTGTGTCGTCCTCGGTGGCTCCAGAATGATTGTCACGAACATATACTTGGTGCTTCTTTAGAATATATGGTGTTTATTTTTAATTATATCATTCATTGATTATTTAAAGTTCTCGACATCTATATAATCATTAAAATAAATACATGATCAAATGGGAAATAGAATGTGAGGGATAAAAAAACATTCGTTTAATGGAATTATTTGGAAGTGAGTGTTTTATTGAAATGTTGGGTTGTGGATAAGTGGAAGCGATTTTAAACATAAACTTAGGGCATGAGATAAAGAAAGAATGGATATAAAATGCAGTATATTATTAAAATGGTTAAGATATTATAAGTTAATAAATTTTAATCATTCTCAGATTAATTAGAATAGTTAGAAGTTAAATGACTATTAAGTCCGTAGTTATAGAGACAAGAATTTTGGATTGCCGAAACTGATATTTCCAGACATTCTATAAAAAGATTGACTGACATATGCAGTTTTCGACACAACTTTTGTATAATTGCACCATTTATGGATTTAGATGCAATTTTCCGCACAGCTTTTGTATTATTGCACCATTGATGGATTTCATTTCATTTGAGCCTGTAGCGTGTCTTCAATGATTTAAATTTTAAATCTATGTGATGGTCAGTGAATCAGAGCAACCATTTAAACTAGAACATGATGATTTTTCTTTGTAAGATGACATTAATAAGGGTTTAGACACACGCCTATGCTTCAATTCTCTATTAATTTAGCTATTAACTATAAACATAGATTTTTATTTCACCATCTCAATATATAAGTTATTTTGATTGAACATTTCATATATTGAATATTATCTATTATTTTAAATACTTTGATTGAGCATTTCATATATTGAATATTATCTATTATTTTAAATACAATATTGAATATTATCTCGTCTTTATATATTAAATATAACATTAAATACTATTTATTTTTATATATTAACTATAATATTATCTTTTTATCAGATGAAACGCTATATTAATTAAAAATTAATAAAATTATTAACTAATACTTACAAATATTATCTCTGGAATATGCACTTTGAATAGTCTAACTAAAACATGTGTTTAAATATCCATTGGAAAAATTTCCATCGCATCATGTGTATGTCCTGGTTTTACATTGGCCTATTATCCAGCTTCTACATCATAAATTGTGTTTAGATATTCATTAGGAAAATTTCCATCTCATTATGTGTATGTCCGGGGTCCGGTTTTACATTGGCCTATTATCAAACTTCTATGTAATAAATTATATATTAAGAAAAATTGATTATGTGTATGTCCGGTTTTATATTGACCTATTATCCAATTTCTATGTAATAAATTATATATTAAGAAAAATTGATAGTAGTTGCATTATGCATATAACAAGACAAAGTAGACAAGTTTTACAAGATGTAATGCCATGTAATCAAATAATCAAAGTTTTTTAGGTGTATTTTTGTATTCTTAATATTCTCTCATTTAGTTATTATACTTAATATTTTGTTCATGAGTTAAAATATGGTACAATGGAGGACTTGTATTCCTTTTTTTTTTTTTTAACAGGAATAGTTATGTTTTGGTATTAAAATTTTCGGCATAAATACCTATTTACAATCTTTCCAATTTGTCGGGACAATTCTCAATGTTCCTTTATAGTCAAGATTCTCCCGTCTCTAATTCTTACATAATGGAGCTTCTTGAAATTCAAAAATCCCTTTAGCGGTACAAATTCCCCTAACTTAAAGACGCATACAAACTGCTTGAGCAAAAGGCAAAAAAACATAAGAACACATCTAAGGAATTGGATCCCAGTTTTCCTTCTCGTTCCATACTAGAGTGCCCGCATGAAGAAGAGCAGTTCTATTTGCTTCCGCATCTGCCTCTTTGTTGTTTCCCCTCAGAACATGGAAGAAGCTAATCTTTTGAAAGGAGCTGACAGTCTTTCTAATTCTCGCCATCAATCTAGAAAGCCGAAGATCCTTCGGAATTGAGTTTTCCACTAGCATTTTTATGAGAGTCTGAGAATCGCCAATGATCTTTGCTTCCTTGATGCACGTCTTTTGCAAAATCTTGAGGCCTTGAAGCAATGCCATCGCCTCTACTTGGGTGTTGGTGTCTTGGCCTAGGCCCCATGCATACCTGTGCTCAATTTGTCCTTGCTTGTTCTTGATGACTCCACCTGCACCTGCATTCCCCGGATTGCCTTTTGCCGCCCCATTGAAGGACAAAGAGTAGCAATCCATTCCCTTGTTCCAATTTCTGAAGCTATCTTCTGTCATTCTGATTTGCCAGTCTTTTTTCTTATCCACTTGGATATTTGCGTTGGAATATTTCAATCCCAACGATCTTCCTCACTCCACCTCATGAGAGAAGAGATTTTTATATGTGAAGCTCTGCATATGCTCATTCAAGAATTCTTTGAGGGAGGCTATTGTCTTAGTCATGATGGCTTTTGCATTGTGCGCTTTTCCTTGGAAGATCCTACTATTTCGCTCCAACCAGATTTGCCAACAGGTCAACTTTGGCAGAACCAGCCACGCGGCCTTGAACCAAATGTTGTTTGGGAGTTGTCTGGGATAGCGATGCAACCAATTAGTGTGTAATTCGACAATAGTTGGTGGAAGCATTGTGTTCACTTTGCAGTGGGTCAACACTTCGCCCCAAACTTCTAAAGCGTAGTTGCATTCCAACATAATATGGTTGGCATTTTCTTCATTTCCCAAACACAGAGAGCATCTAGAGGGGTCGTGGAATCCTTTCTTCACTAGGTTGTCTGTTGTAAGCACGCGATTGTGACAAAGGAGCCAATTAAACAAATCAATTTTGGGGATGCATTTTTGTTTCCAGAGACCTTTCCATAGTGTTGGGCAAGGGGGAGCATAGGGAATTGCTCGTAACAATTTGTAACCGTGTGCCACAGAGTAAACACCAGAGAGCGGCCCCCAGCCTCTCTGATCATTCTTCTTTTCATGTGTTGGAGCCTTCCCTTTAAGCTTGGCACATAATTCCAAACATGTGTTTTCCAGATTGCTCGGCAAGTTCGGCTTCCTCCACTCCAGCCAGACGTTTTCTTTCCAAATTGAGATATCCCACAGAGAAACCAGGCCCGCATTCTTCATCCATAGATGCAAGTCCTAAAGCTCATGGACGTCCGCAAGAGGAGCCTCGTTCATTATTCGATCCTCCCAAAGCTTTATAATTTTCCCATTCCCCGGAATCCAGTACAAGTTGTCTTGAATGAGCAATTGGGCTTGCATGCACAATTTGTGGATTTGCAATCCATTAGTGACTTTGACAGGTCTGTCTAGGCAGCGTTTTCTTGGACCCGTAAAGTATTTCTTCCAGAGTGCACGCTGTGCCCAGCCAACCTTAGGAGTAACCTGCCTCCAGAGAATTTTGGCACCCAACGCTAAGTTGTGCATTCTCAGGGCTTTGAAATTCAGGCCTCCCTCTAATAATGTCTTGGTGACTTTGTCCCATTTGACAAGAGGCAATATGTTTCTGTTTTGTTTACCACCTTTCCAGAAGAAACTTCTTACAAAACCTTCCATCTTCTTGAGCGTTCCAAGGGGAGCTAGCATAAGGGAGGCTTGATAGGTTGGGAGGCTATTTAAAACCGATTTAATGAGCATTGTCTTCCTTGCGATATTCAACCGAGAAAATCCCCAGGCCTGCAATTTATTTTTAAATTTGTCAATGATGGGGGTCCAATCCTTACTTGTAGGCTTTTTTGAACAATAGGAAACCCAAGGTACTTAAAAGACATCCAATGCATGGAACCGCCAAATCCCCAACATCTGGCAATGGCATTAAGTTCGATTTGCATCACGTTCCAGCCATAGAAATGGCATTTTTCTGAATTCAGTCTGTTGCCCAAGGCCTCGTAGAACTCATCCACCACCAATTTGAACTGACTAGCAATATGAACAGAAGCTGCCCCAAGGAGGAGGGAATCGTCTGCGAATAAAGCATGATTGATTTCTTTTACTCCTCTCACTATTTGGAGGCTTAATCTATCTTGATCAATTCTGCTTTTTGCCAGGGTGAAGCTTAAGGCAGAGGCTTGGAGAACAAAGAGCAAGGGGGAAAGCGAGCATCCTTGCCTTAGCCCTCGCGTGGCTTTAAAGAATTACATTGCTCTCCCATTCACCAATGGAACGATCCAAGGCTCGGAAATGCATGCTTTGATCCAATTAATGAAGCCAGTCCCAAAACCAAATTTTTGCAAAACTTCGAACAAAAAAAAGTGCCTGACCCTGTCAAATGCATTTGCAAAGTAGAGTTTAACTATCATACCTTTTTCTCTTCTCTTCAGACTTGAGTGAAGCGCCTCTTGGACTAAGATTATGTTATCCATGATTTACCTTCCTTGGACAAAGCCCCCTTGGTTCTCCGGTATGAGGTCTGTAAGAAGCCTTTTCAATCTGTTGGCAATCACCTTGGATATGATCTTGTATCCAATGTTACACAAATAAATGGGACGAAACTTGTTGAAGGAATTTGCACCTTTTTCTTTCGAAATGAGGGCGAGGAACGTGGAATTCGTGTTGCCCCCAATTTTCTTACAGTCTTGGGATTTTAGAATCATTTTGTGTAAGTCTTTTTTCACAATCTGCCAACAAGATTGGATGAAGTTTGTCGTGAACCCATCTGGGCCTAGGGCTTTATCAGGACTCATGGCAAACAAGGCGTCCTTTATTTCTTTCCTAGTGACCTTAGCCTCTAGCTTCTAATTCATTCTAACTGTGATTTTAGGTGGTATCTCATTTAGAAGCTTGTCGCTGCGTCCCTGCACCTCTACTTCATCAAAGAGATTTTTGAAATGATTGAAGGCAACCTTTTTGATGCTTGGAAAATCACCATACGTTTGAGTGCCATCCTTAATTTTTGAAATGGAGTTGTAACCTCTCCTCACTTCGGCTTGCTTATGGAAATAGGAAGTGTTTCTGTTTCCAGATTTCAACCAAAGGCTTCTGGATTTTTGCCTCCAGTATTCCTCCTCCTGCCTGCAAGCGTTCTGAAACTTTTGTTGCAACTCTTCCTCCCTTTTTAGACTATCGCTCGAAATTTTAGCCTCTTCCATAATGTCTTGATGAATCTCAAGATCTGCTTGGATTTGTTTTCTTTCATCTGCAGGACTAGGAATGGTTTTAGCCCAACTTTTCAAGGCTGACTTCACTCTTCTTAACTTTTTCTCCCATACAAAGAATGGGGATCCCATGACCGACATCTTCCATATTTCTTCAACCAGCTGAGGAATTCACCAGCTGAGGAATAGATCCATTTCAGAGTATCTCATTAAATGGAGGAAACTTCTGGTTGAAGATTCCACTTGGGAAGATGAGTCTTTTATACAGAAGCATCTAGAGTTACTCAAGCGTTGCGGACAACACTTGTCTCAAGGGGAGGGGCATGTTAAGCCCTAATATTGGTTCATTACCCCTTAATTGGGGCATATTATATTAGTAATGTTATTTT
>ML780984.1:225495-242016 GCA_009831015.1 Picea engelmannii | reverse complement strand
AACCTTTGTTATGCTACATGCAACTATAATAACCTACATGCAACCATAATAACTGACATGCAAACACTTTAAACAAGAGATCGTCTACATCAAACCCTAAAATGCATCCAGAAACCCCCAGTGTATCAGATCTGCATGTTAGAGCAGTAAGATCGTAGCAAATATCTTGATCAGCCGGATCAGGGATATTTCATATTCGGGTGCAGTCATATTGGTCTTTATTATTTGCCGTGTCAATAAATTTGCCCAGCGCATCTCCTATATGTTTCAATGAGTCCCAATTCCAACAGTGTATTGGGAGATTAGGCATTCTGACCCACACTAGAATTGTTGAGGGGACGTCCTCTTCTGGGTCAAAGTCCAGGGTTCACTTATTCAGGTACAATCCTTGAGGTCCGATAAAGTATGGGCCATTCCTGAAGATCAAGTCCTTGTCGTCTTTGGAGGTGAATTCAAAGAGAAAATAACCTCTGCCCAGGAAATGAGAGGTGACATTCTGTTTAATCAATGGCTTCCAATTTTTTATAACCCAGGTTTTAGTGGCTTTGGGGGACGACCACAGGCCGATGAACTGCTTCACAAGCGCGCGCTCAGTCAATGACAAGGCGACCTGTATGGGAACGTCCGGTGGGAGGGACACCTCCAACATTTCTTTCACTCTTTTGACGAACTTCGAGCATTCCCCCTTCTTCTTCTTGGGCAAAGAATTGATCAGCGAGCAGAAGGCAACGTTGTTTGGTGGGGGCAGAGGAGGTTGGGGAGGAGTGGAGGCCCTAGGCGAGCCCTGCTCCTCCATGGTTGCAGCAACCCTAGCAGCAGAGCTACAAAGTTATAGCGCGCACATCTTGCAAAAAGTATTCCTTTTTATATCATTCTTATATTGTAATAAAACCTTGCAAGTGCTTTTTATAGCTTGACTTTTTCCTTTTTCAGCTTTGTCAATGGAAAATCTTTGTTTATTTGGCAATAGTAATACATTATAAATTAGTACAACCTTGCAATGACATTAGTGGAGATTTGTCCATAATTCAAATATGCTTTTCCAAAATGGTTAAAATAGATGTGTAATCTAAACTCTCCATACTCACGAGACTTCCGAAAGAAAAACCATTACGTGCATTTGTTTTATTAAAACAGTGTTTCATATTGTTTTGTTCTCACTCTACTACATATTCCATAGATTTTCAATATGTTGATTATTTTTTATTCAAAAATAAATTTTAAACAACAAAAAATAGTAATTTAGTACAAATTTATATGAGTGAATATAAAAAAACTACTTAGTAGAATAGTTAGACAACAACCAAATTTATATGCAATCTCTGTTTCATTTATAAACTAACTAACCGAAAATTCAAAATTTCGTGCATCTGACATTGATTTTTGAGCAGAAATCGAATGAAAGGCAGCATCCGTTCTACCATTTAGTTCTTTACGGCTCTCCTGGGTATCGAATGAGAGTGTAAATAGCTTTTCAGGCATTATTTCTCCACCATTGGCTTTCCAGCGCTCGTGGTTACCGAATCTAATAATTGTAAATAGCTTTTCGGGGATTATTCCTCCACCATTGGCTTTCTGTTGCACTTGGGCTCCTTACATTTGAGCTGACAGAATTTGACATGAACTCTGCCTATTTAGCTCGCCGGGCGGCCTAATCTGTAGTCCCTTTATGAGCACAGGGGGCGAACCAGAGGCAGATGCAGAGATGAAGGCGATTTCAGGAATGACTCATATTACACAGAACGAAAACCAAGGAGAAGGCGGGGGAGGTATTTGTTTTGTGATTTTCGAAATGGCGAGCTAGGGCTTTGTATATTCAATCTTTTTTCATCGAGTTATTTAACCAAATAATAATACGAGGGGTTCCTCTACCATCGCACATGCTCATCTCTGCGCTACTGGATCTATACACACACAAATTTAAGCCTGTTCTCATCTCTACCTCTAGTTATTAATCCACCTTCACTATTTCTTTTGCAATTATGCTATCTGAAACCGGAGATAGTTGATGCACCTCGGCAGCAAATAAGATCTCCTTCTCGTTTTGCGAGAATTTCGAGTGGATTGACGAGATTTCGGAGAAATAGAGGCATTATTTAATGGATTTTGAAATTGGAGGATAGGGTGACATGGGCAGGGATTTTCGATGGCATTGGGCAGTTTTTGCTGGTTAGATTTGGTTCTGTGAAATCATATGAACCCGCATTATGCATTTCACGGTTTTGGGCGGGGTATTAGATTAAAAAAGTAATGCGAAAACAATGATAGAAGGCCGAGATTAATTTCCAAGCTTGTTTCCAGTCGCTGAAACGATGAAACCGAATTGCAAATTCGTATCCTTTTCAAGGAAGTCTTGTTTTGTCCATATCTAATAAAATTTGAATTTCGTTTCATACATGTGAAAGATCAGTGTGTCATTGGAATTGTGTTGTTAGTTTGCATTGCCCGGTTAGTATTCTCGACTTAGTGTTTCCTGTCCAATTGTATAGTTTCTGAGTACTTCTGGAGATTTGATCCTCTCAGTGCCCGGGAGATCCAAAGTTAAGATGGAAATGGGTCTAGATTGGTGTATAGATATAATGAAATTGACACCAATATTAAGGTTACAAACACATACACGCAAATCTAAATATGGACATATAAGTCAATGCAAATTCTACAATAAATGGTCTCATACAATGATGAAAAAAACATACCGTGGAGTCGAACAACCTTGTCATATAAATAGGATAGGATAGGAGAACATGCTGAGAAACTAGTTTCCTTTGCAGGGACAAATAAGGTGGGATTACATGAGGGATGGTATATGGCTCGATGAAATACATTCTCAACAATGATTCAAAACGAGACTATACATAGTGATACAATAATGATCATGTACCCAAATATGATTCACAAAGGAAACCCGCTTTAACCATTGAATCAATATGCCTACAATGGCTAAACTCTCTTTAACATTAGTTTGTTATCTATATTTGCTTTGGCAGTGAGGTTCTTTCTCAAATAAACAAATTGAGGAGATGACAACAGTGCTGGAGGCAAGTGAAGAGCCTTTTGTATGGGTCTAAAAGATCTGAAACTCCCACGAACCAACCACGAGCCTGACCCAAAGGGCTAGAGAGGGTAATGTTCTCTGAAGAGCAATATGCCAAGTACGGGTACCAGTTTTGCCCCTTCACTGAGTCGGCAAAGCTCCAGATGTGATGTAGAAAAGAGACTAGTCTGAACATTGTCTCAAGTCGCAAGGGTTGGGTCCCAAACTTTGCTAGGATGATGTGTTGAGGGACTGTTTGCTTGCATCTAATGATGTATCGGAGGAGAAGGGTCTAGACTCTCTCAGTTGAGGCCCAATCAGACTCAAGTAAAGAAGGCCCCCAAATCTCTGAGCCATAGATAACAGTTGGTCAGATAAGGGAGTCAATGAGGGACATCTTGGATGAGATGTCCTGAAAATGGTGTCGGAAGCACTGTCTCTCAAGAAGGGCTAAGGATCCGTAGCCCTTGTTGATCTAAGGTTAGAGGGCCAATCGCAAATTGAAGTAGGGTCCTAAGAATTGCACCCCCAAGTATGTGTAGGTGCTGGTGATCTTGATCTCCTCCCCTCTGAAGAAGAAATGAAAATCCAAGGTCTTTTTCAACCCGTTGAAGGTCATAACCTCGGTTTTACCCAGGTTGACCGTCAATTGTCGAAGGTTGTAGAAGAGAGTTAAGGCATCCAACTGTCTCTGTAACCCCTTTGGAGATGATGCTAGGAGGACCACGTCATCGACAAAGAGAAAGATCGATATCAGAACCTGGTGGAGGAGGCACCCATCGATGTCTTGGATATGCTCATGAAGAAAGGCCTCCAACTCATGAATGTAAATCCCAAACAAGGTGGGGGAGAGGGGGCAACCCTGTTTAACCCCAATGGTACTCTTGATGAAGTAGAACATCCCATGAACTATGCGGAGACGAACAAGGATTGACTCATATAGGCACATGATGACAATCGATAGGGTCTGTAAATGCCAATGTCTCTGAGCCTATGGAATAGGGCTTCTCTAGGGATGGAGTCAAAAGCTTTTCAAAATTCTAAAAAGCAGCAATAGACTTTCGAATGATGTCGTGCCTCCTCAATGATGCCCTGGAGGGTAAAGATGTGGTCAATAGTCTGATGAGCGGGTTGGAATCCTGCCTATCCCCCTAGCTCTCATAAATCTTTGATGAAGCTACTTAGAGAGCTTCATATGGAGAACAATGGCATAGAGCTTAGAGAACGTGTGGTCCACCATGATCGTCCTGTAGTTGTTGGGATCTGAACTGGGGCCCGTTTTGTCTATCAAATGAATGATGTGATGTGATGTGACCATACTGAGGAAAACCTGTACAAACCACATGGTTGAAGAGATTAGCCAAGTGTGAAACCAGAGCACGAAGACCGTGCTTAAAGAGTTCTGCCTGGAAACCCTCCTCGTCCACTGATTTGCTGCTGCTCATCACTAAAACGACCTCTTTGATGTCATAGTCTGAGGATAGAAAGCATGAAGAAGGTGGAGAGGTAACCTAAGTATGGGGCTACCCGAGAATATCATAGAGAGTGGATATGTGAGAGAATAGGGGTCTAGGGTTGAGGTCGGATGGGAGGGGAGAGCGACGAGGGAGGATGGTGCACCAGAAGTGTTTAGGGGAATGAGTAAGGGAGGTACATAAGTCCCATCTCCTCTGAGAAACAAAGAGGCGTTTCTTACGACGAAGAAGACAACGGTAGGAAGCTCTAAGGTTGGGGTAGGAGGGGCGAACATGGGTGAATGCGTGTCAAAGATGATGGTGGAGAGCCTTGCATTCCTCGTCATACCATCAGTTCATAGGGCGGGAGTTGTTTTTTTCAGGAGGTAGAAGTGGGTTGGGTGGAGTGAGGGTAAGAATTGAGAGCTGCTTCCCAAATGATGGATGAGAGGTAGGTGTACTTGGTAGATGTAGAATCAAGTAAGGAGAATTGGGTTTCGGAGGGGAGCATTTGGAGGAGGTGAGTAGAAAAGGTGTTCGAGTCCCCTTCATTGAATCAAAAAGTAATGCAGGGTCGGCCCTAGGGGGTGTGGTGTGTCGAGATGGGGGGTGTTAGCCCGAAGAGAGGAGAGAAGAGCATGGTCGGCTAAGGCGAGGGAAATTACTGAGAAGTGGTGGATGAAGGGGAGTAAAGTTTGATTGGTCAAGACATAATCGACTACACTAGCACCTCCGCCGTGAGGTAGACAAGTGAAAAAGCGAGACTCAAGAAAGTAGGGAAGGCCATTAAGGATCAATAACTCATGGGATTCACCAAGTTGCTATAGGTGTCTTCCATAACGTGTAAGAGGTCCTGATGCATCATCTGATACCTACTGGAGTTCTACCGAATCTGAGTTTGTCTCCTGTATGCAAAACACGTCCTCTGAGCGATCATGGAGAGGGATCTGAAGAGTTCGGGTATGAGCATTGAAGTCACCTAGTAGGATGACATCCCTCATCGTCGAGTAGTGAATGATGCTAGCGTACAAGTTTATATAAGGGTCCTTGTCTGAGTCACTGTGAATAGCAAACTATGATGGCATAAGGGGGAAGTAACAAACTGCCATGTAGATGTCTCTGGCGAGGTAAAATCTACTGAGTCGAATCCACATGAACCTAGCAAATTTGTTTGAAGCCACAAGAGAAACCCTATCACGGAAGGAGTCCCTGATCAAGCAAGCAACACCGTCTGAACCTATAAAACCACCCGAAGATCTGGTTTCCTGTCTTCAAATCGAAAACTAATGATAGCCTGCTATGTTTGGGAGTGGTCGGACATGGTTCGCATGGGTCTCAGTGATAAAGAGAATATTGGATCTACAAAGGGCATCGGATAGCATGCCCGAAGAAGACTAGAAAGATTCGTTTCCATTCCAACAACCTACTAAGATACTTGAGCCTTGTTGCCTCCCCCCAACGATACCTTCATTTAAAGACCCTAGTTCGGGAATATCTCGGGGGAGGGGAATTCCGGATGACGACCTTGAGGTTACAAATTACTGCCCATTTTCCTGCTTGTCGTGTTGCTTCAAACAATTATTTGGAGTGTTTCAGTTCTGCAACTTGGGATTGGGTGAGATCCTCATTTGAGAATATCCTGTCGGGAATAGAGAATAGCTTGTGCTTGGCTCGTAGCGCCTGAAGTCGTTCCCTAGCTGACCTGAACCGAATGAAAAGAGTGAAATTAGTTCCAAACCAAGCACTCTCAAGAGTAATATTCGAAAGATCAAGATTATCCTGGAGGAATATGGTGCCCACTTGAATGGGGTTCGAGGAAGAAATGGGTAAGGGAAGTCCCTTGACTTTTAAATTCAGTTCTCGAGCTCTCTTGATACGCTCTTCCCTTAACTTGGCCTGGACAACTTTCTCGACCTCTGCAAGAGGGGTGTCTTGTCCTTTCCCTTAATCACTTGTGCCCATGATTGAATATGCAACTCTGTCTCCTATTTGAGAGTGGCCTATTGAGTTCGGATTTCCTCATGTTTATTCTTGAGATCAAGAATTTCTACATGAATGACATCGTTAGGTGGCTGTAGAGTGTTCTACACTTGGGTTTCCTGGAGCATTTGTCTAAGAGACAGGCTCTCCGATTCTACCTGTGAAACCTGAGAGGACAAAAATCTCACTTCGGCTTGTAACTACTCAAAAGGTTTAGTGAGCTAGCATAATTGAATAGCAAGTGGAATGGAGTCTAGATAAGGGGGGGCTATGTGAGTAGAAACCTCAGGACTTTCCTCAACTCTACTTTGTGAGCTTGCTACTGTCTTGGTACGCATGTTGCTCCCTGTGCAATCCACTACCTTGTTATAATCTGTAATGGACAGATTGCCTGCCAATTGGGAAGGCGAAGGGGGTTTGGAGAGAAGGGCAGAGGGAAAAATGGTAAGGAGGGGAGTGATGCAAAGGGGACTAGGGAGGGATGTGGGAGAGGAGGGAGGGGTGGAAGAGGACGGAGGGGAGAAGAGGGACAACCCACCCCGAAACTCGTTCCTGGGACAACCACACACAATGCCGAGCTGAATTGGTTGAGTTGGGCACAAAGAGAGAGAGCTAGCTGGTCGCATCTCACATTTGCGGAGAGCGAGCTGACAATGGTGGCAGGAGAGATGTAGTTGGTTGTGAAGAGTAGAGGAATTGCGGGTAGAGGAGAAGAGAGTAGAGGAATTGGGCTGTGAAACGATCGATTCGCAGTAATATGGCTCACCTTCCTCACGCGGTGAGTTCTCTCCTTAGATGTGAACTATGGATCATGGCTTTCGCTGTGAATTGTGGCGGATGGGAGCATCGTGGGGTTGGCTAGGTTGCGGCGGAGAAAAAGGTCGCGGGATGGGAGAGAGGTCACAGACGAGAAAAAGGTCGTGGGGCGGGAGAGAGGTTGCGAACGGAGTTGTGGACAGGATAAGCTGCGGATAGTAGTAGAGGGCGAACACGCGGACGAGCTCGCGCATAGGTGGACGGGCTCGCGAACAGGCGGAGTGTAAAAGATGGGCTCACATACAGGATAGGCTGTGGATGAGAGTAGAGGGTGGACATGATTTGTATCTTCCTAGAGGAATAAATGGTGAAGTTTGGTTTGCGTCAGTTCATCTCCCAGATTTTCAGTCTTCTCTAACAACTAACACAGTAGATTAGGTTTTCTTGGACATGTGGAGGTGTTTAGGTTTTCTCTACGCTGGCAATGTACAAATCTCAACGCACAAGCAAACAATTAGGGGTTGGAAGGCAAATTGTAGAGGAAGAAGCTTAGATGAATAATTCATGTGCTTAGATTGCAAAACCATTAATTGATGCGCTCAGATTGCAGAACAGGAGGACGAGGAAGCTCTAGAGATCATGGAATTATCAAAAAGAGACAACTTGGCTCTGATACAACTGACAGGCTAGGCATTGAATAACTCCACACATGAAATTTTTTTATTAACTTGAGCCATATATAAATATATTGATATGACCATTGGTTTCATCTTTCCACAGGTTTGATGATTGTTCCTATTCACCTATGATTCTTCATATTTCTCAATTACAATATTTTCAAGACACCATAATCCCTAGGATTAGGTATCTAACACTAAATAGGAAACAACAAGAGATAGGAGAAACACTTGGAAACCAGTTTTGGGAGCTGGAACCAAATTTTCAAGTAAAAGGTGCGCTTTGTTGTGAGAGAAAACCTTGCTAAGCACTTTTGCTGCTGGACTATGTGCTTTTGTTAAAATCAGAAATATGAGATCTATCTTTTGTGAAGTTTTTTGTGTTAGTGGTGGGCTCTTATTATTTGGTTACGGTTAGTGGGGGCATCTAAGGTTAGTATATTTTTTCCTTGTATGTTTCTTTAAGAAAAAGAAAAAAAGAAAAAGTGCCAGAAATGACTGGTAGTTTTCAACTGTTTTTAGAGACACGCCAAGACTGCTACTGTAGTTTTCTGAAAAGGCCTGAAACTGCTGAGGCGTTTTGGGCTGTTTGGAAATGTCCGATAGGCTGTTTCCGATGTTCAAACACATTTTGGAAGCTGGAAACGTGTGGACTGATCAGAAACAGTTTGTGGGATAAATATCCGGAAACACATATTTTTGAAAATAGCTTACTAGTTTGATATGAATCATGGAGTTGAGGCTATTCAAATGCTTGTCTAGTTGAAATAATTATTAGCTGGTTTTGTTATTCTTTGGATTAAAATATTTTTGTCTGAAAATAATGGATCAGCCATGTATTTCCTCCTTTGGTATATGCTTACAATTAAAATTGCTTGTCCTTTGATCAGGTATGCTTTGTCTTCCTGAAAACCAAGTAGCTGGGCATCGTGCTGAAGGTATTTAACTAGTCCTTATCTTATTAGTTGGGAGTTTGTTCCAGTCTACCATGGGATTCCTGTTTCATTTCACTATTTAGGGCGAGAGTTCCAAGACTGCAGGATTAATATGCTCTCATTTTTGAACTAACCCACAAATAGTCTTCTATGTTTACTATACAAGGACAGGAAAAACCAAGGCTTTCAATTTAATTAGAATTTACAACCCTAGGAATGGGCATATAGATTGAGAGAACATAAGGCATCATCAAAAGAATATCTATTACATATAAAAGCATGCAGTAACTATGATACGCCTTGTCAAAAGGAGATGTAAGGATCTATAACTTGAGGGACTTGGCCCGACTGCTTGGTTTTCAATTCTATTTGTATTCTTTCATTGGGGTTGGAAGTGAGAAACCAAATGAGAATGCCATATTAAACAGTTTTTCTGATGTGGGTACAAGTTAGAGTTGTTATATCTTATTAGACAGTGACTGCTTCAACCCATGAAGGGATAGAGACCTAGTAACAAATAGGAATGCTGCTGAAAGTGCAATTGAGAGAATCGGGCAATAAAAATTATAGTGAATCAACACAACTGTAATTTCTACTATTAGACTCCAAATGTGATATCAAAATTTCAAATGTATTCTATCATATAAAAAGTTTAGGCATCCATCTAACCACTAGTACAATATTATTAAAAAGGATTCAGAAAGTGGCTGCTTGAGGACAACCCCAAGAGGCCTAGATCAACTAAATAGTAATGAATGAAATATCCCCGATCCAGCTGATCTGGATATCTACTGCTGAACTGCTGTTTTATCACTCGGATCTAATACTCTAGGGGTTTCTGGATGCGTTTGAGTTAATGTGTGAACATGCTTGGTGATTTTCGCACGTGTGTTTCATTCATTTAATGTTTTAGCAGTATATATATGATGCATGTGAAAGAAAGGACAACACAACTCACTAATATGTATTATGAGGAAAAAGCAAGAAATACAATAATATGCTGGAAGCAGATAAACTAGTCATTGGTTAGATTTCGTGGATCGTCACTGGAATACAAAGCAACTAACATGAAATACCCATGATCAGAAGATGAAGGCTGATCTGTGCATGCACGGATAAATTGACAAAACGCAGTTCTAGAAGCTCACGACAACTGCTGCAAATACTGGAAAACTTGCCATGATGGCTATACTCATCAGAATGGACTGGAAACTGTCCCAAAAGGAGCACCCTGGCCTTTAGGCTGGTCCTGGTAACTGTCAGATTGAAGATCCGACCTCTGAAGCTCCGGATGTCACCCCCTGGGGGTTTGCGCACCTCCTGGGCTGTGGGAGTGCGCCCTAGTGATCCCATCGGTGGAATCCGACGATATATGTCTCGAAACGATGTTCCTGGTCTCCTCTGTAATGGGTTGGAAGGGTTTCCTCGGATTTGATCTAGAATACCTCCTGGAACCCCAAATGTACTTCCTCGAGAGCTGCACACTATCTGGCTGTTTGCTGTGTTCTGAGAGATTCCACCGTTAGAAACTGATGACGGATGGCTCACAAAATGCGCCTTGGCTACCTCTCAACTGGGTCGGAAGGAATCTACAAGATATTCCTCTGTCTCGGGCGGCCACACAAAACCGTGTCTCTAACCCTTGCGCCCTCATTGGCTGAGCTGCGCAATCATTGTAAACTGGATCTCCTGAATAGCACGATGAAATACATGGATGGTATCTCCGATAGGCTAGGGCGTGTCTCTCAACACCAAAACCGATCAATGGTGGTGGTTCCTCGAGAAATCCACAAAACAACAAGGGGGTCGATTTCCTCCTCCTCTAGAACTATCTCAACATCAAATCATAAACATAATTCTGAATTAGGTTGCTTTACCCTTCCTTTATAGCTTCCCGAAACCCTAATTCATTGTTGACCTTTTCCCTCCAAGTGACTTTTACTTTATTTTATTATTCCTTGATTAAATCACTAAATTAATTAATTAATTAACCATTTTACCTCTAAAAAGTGATTTATCCATCCTTATGGCTTCTCCAGCCACTAAAAGTCACTTCTCATCATCTTATCCTGTAAATCTCTTCCTCTCGATTCCAATGAGGTATTACACTAAGAGGTTTCTCCAAGTAATATGTCCATTATGACCTTCTTAGTGAATTTAATTAAGATATGACCTATAATAACTCAAAATTATGGAAATCGTTGGAATGCAATGAAACCAAAGCCAAGCTGTGAGGAATGGATCCTGATGATGAACGATGCAAGTTGGGCCCAATAAAACCCCTCAATATCTCTCGAATTTTCTGTCACCCCTATCTGGCTACTCTGGTAGGCATAACACTCTGTAATGTAATAATGTCCAAAAATGGGGACATTATAGTCCTCCCTGCTGGAATATTGCTTGTCCTCAAGCAATAACTGAATCAATTTGCATATGATACCGGGGTCCCATATCCACCTGTGTGACACAAAGTTGACTCCCCTCAAGGTGGGGCCTCTCCAAGTGCTCACCATGCATGACACCCAAATGCTCTTGATGAGTAGAATGATCAATGGCCAAAGAATCTCAGTCAACTCCCCAAGCAACCATCCTACTCGAAACTCAACTCCATCAAACACTGAACTACCAAGCATCCCAATCCTTGGATCCCAGATCAAGATGTGAACTGCGATGCCCTGTGAAGTATAGTTCTGTAACATATCAACACCATGAGTCTCCTGCAAATAACACACGTCCTCAACCCGAAATGAGACTGTCCTACCAGACCATACCAAACCCAACATGGTCCCCACCGACTGAACATGCCGCTGCCATAGTGAGGTACTACAAGACCTCAACGAATCACCAGCCAGTGACGTCCTCTCCTCAATACTAAAACTCAATGGAAAATCATAGTGACTTCCCCCTGCAAAGATCCGCTCGTCTTCATCAGTCAATGAAATGCCTAGCCTTGTAATCCTAGGGTCCCATGCCAGTCTCTGACAGGGACTATCATGCTGATGCTGCTCTACTCTGATCATGACTGTCTGCTCAAAGTATCCGTACTGGATCCTCATAAGATGAAACAAACTATTGACCAAATGGACTCCCGGATCCCATGTCAAATTTGGAAGTTCATCACTTCCAATCCCCACTAACTGTTGATGTGCCCTACTGGTAACTGTCGAAAGCCCTCCATCCTCATCCCAATGAGAGTCTGAATATGTATCAACCTCTGAGATATCCTCTGTCCCATGGCCTAAGATACTGTCTATCATGCCTAGGGCCTCAACTGTCTGTCCCTGATGATCCACCCTTATCCTGCTGTACGCAATTAAGACACTCCTGTCAGGTGGTCTCAGCCTACCAACTCTCCATGCCCCCTGCCACTGTTTATCTCTACCTGTGCTGCTGTCAATGATGAAAGTATCGAGAAAGGCTATCCTAACTATCTGCAGCCAACTGTACGACTGGAAAGTATCATATGCTTTGGTCAATCTTACGGACTTGACCAAAAGCTCGTCCACTGGCACCCATGGTAAATAATCTCATGTACTCATCACTGAACACTAACCATCGGGTACAATAGTTGGTATCTCCACAAACTGCGGGTCAATCATTCTCCATCCATCATCACTCACGCAACTGTTGCTACGGTGAAGGTGATCTCCCAGATCTGTATACCGTTGCAAGGGAGAGGATTCTCCATGCTCTACTAAGTACATCTCCTCCCTGCAATTCAGTGCGTCCCCCTGAATCCCACTATACACCTCTGTATGTATCTGTGAACTACCACTCATCACTGTATGCCCTTGCATACTTGTGTGGTCTCCTGTATACACTTGCAACATCATGTATCCTGGGTGTACTACTAGGTCATCCTCTACATGGAGGTTGGCCAATCCTGGAACACAAATGGAAGTGTCCTCATAACTGCCCCTGGCTCTGGAATCCCCATGCATATGTGTGTGCCCAACTGCATCAAAACCCCTTGTGAAGGGTGGTCCCTGTGACCCATGGACATCCTCCTACGTCTCCGGATTGTATCTCTCCATACTCATCAGTGATTCTGGGTACTCATGCTCCTCCATCCACTGGTGCTCCTCTGCCAAACCACCAATATCCTCTAACAATGTAACTGAAGGATATATCTGACTCTTTGTTGAGATAGATATAGTGGATCTCTGACTAGTCTCCTCAAGGAGCTCCTCTAATCTGGCCTTTGATTCTTGAAGGGTTGTCTGTGTGCCTTCCAAGAATCCTCGTGAGCCCACCAACTCATGAGTGAGTCGGTCCACCTCAACCTCTTGCTCCCTTAGTGCCCTGTGATACATCTCGCCAACCTCCAATAGGTAATCTCTATCCATCAATAACGATTGGTAGTCGACCCTCATCATAGTCACTCTCTCCCTGAGTGTATGGAAGTCATCAATGGCAAGTGCCCTATCTGAACGATCATGTGCCATCGAGGCCCTCCAACAATAACCTGCCACCAATGCGTGTGTATCATCAATGCATCTAGTGGCTTCCATGATCATGTTATCATCGACTCTCAACTGTCCTATCAAGTGTCGTGACTCCTGATCACAACCCTGTTGAGGTGCTACCTCATGCCTCTCACTGCTAGTGTCAATAATGTAGTTCTCAACAACACACTCCTTAAAAGATATGGCACTGAACTGCCCCCTGTCCACTGTGCTACTGAGTCCTTCTGTATGCCACTGCACACCATCACCATCACCATCTGCTACCCCCATCTGAATCGCACTGTATCCTGTATGGGCAGCTGTATCCCCCTGTGCGCTCACTCTGCTAATGTCATCTGCACCTGGATCCCATACAGATATGTCCAAACATGAGATATGGTCATCCCGACCAATAAGGAGTGCATCCTCATCATTGTAGACCGGTCCTAGAAGTGAGTATCCCATCAAACTGTCAGTCTCCATAACCTGATCTAACAATAGACTCCCCAAAAGAGGTGACTCACTCTCCTCATACTGATAGGTATGTATATAGTCAACTGGCTCCAAGTCATGCCTCTCCTCCTGGATCTGCTGATCCATATGTCCCTTGTGTATAATTCCCACACAAGGCTTCTCTATCGTATTGGAAATGCTACTGATATCCTCATGTGTCATGGCTGTCATAGGTGTCTGAGAAGATGGAAAATGTGTCACTGTCATTATAGGAAGCTCATCATCCTCCATACATGACTTCCTGGAAGCCATGTCTACACCCAAGGATAGGTCATCCAACCTCCTAATCTCATCATGTCTAAGTGCCAACACATATGAATCCTCACAAGTGTCACCACAATACTGAAGTGTTGGATCCTCAACACTGCCTGATAGGGAAGATGAAGAACATGCGCTATCATCCTGTTCATCCAATTGCTCATACACATCCTCATTATCATGAGCATCACTATTAAGGTATGATGTGGATTCCTCATCATTGGTTGAAAGGGTCTCTTCACCATATGCACCATTAGCCTTTTTCCTTGGCACTTTCACCTTCTTTTCCATTGATACTTGGGGTTCATACCACTCAGGATGTTTGACGGTGCAAAAATCCTTGACTGACATGTCTACATGAAATGCCAGACCAAGCTCCTGATACTCCTGTTAGAATATAATGGATGTGCTCGTTTAATCGTAGACAATATCATTATTGTCACCCAACTATAGGTCGAAGCCACTCCCGAGCACCTTAACCTTGACAGAGAATCATTCTGGAAGCAAACCCTAGGCTAGATAGCCAAACAAGATAGCGCACCTCTCTCCAAGGATAACGCACCAAGAAGAATAACAAAATTGATCAGAAAGTCGAAACCGAGAGAAGACCGAGACTATAGACTGGCGGCAACAACTACTCCAGAACTTGCGCACAAAACTGCCCAACCGCAGTTTGCACAAGTGTGTACTGCAGTTCTGAGAATGCCTGCTAGAATGAAGACTGGCCTCCTGTATTTATACTAAAACTGGTAAACTGCCTGGACTGACTTTTCATTCTGGGTGCCTATTTACTTAGTATATAATATTTCCTTTAGCCGACTTCTTCTCTTGGCGGCTAATAACCTAATACAAATTATCCTCTTGAGCCGACTTGTCTTCTAGGGTTATTAGCCAACTAATTAGGGTTTCTTCTTTCTTCCCGGAACATTCTATTCTCGTTAGGTTTACACGTGGAGGTAAATACCTCCGACAACTACCATAATATCAACACTCCCTCCTAGCTAGGGAGGTATTTGAAGGTAATGGTCTTGAGCACAAACATACCATTCACCCGGTAGCATCAACATAGTCGTATAGACTATCTCATGACTAGATCACGAGTACCATCATTACTATCAGTGTCATCAGCTGCATCATCTCTCGAAACCATACTCCATCTGAGTAATCAGACATGATGCTGGCTAAGTCACTCACTCCATAGAGTGACACAAGAGCCTTTCTTCTAATTCAGACATATGTCCTAGAAGAATAAATGTCCTGAACCATTTTCCGTCTGGGAATTCTTTGCCCATCTAGCTAATAATCATTTCCAACACCAAGTAGCACACAGATACTTGATCAGTGACATATAGTCACAATCGGTGGAACACATCCACTACAGCAATATACATCCACTGTCCGGAGACATACAGGCTCCATAACAATCATATCATCAACCTACATAGAAAAACATTGTTATGATATATAAACTGATTCATCTGGGCCATTCTTCCACTCACATCTGTGAGATCTGGAAGAGCATCTACCCTAAGAAAGTAAAACATCAACGACGAGCTATTTGGACTATTCTTCTCAAGCAAGGAAGAATAACTGTCCCGATTTTTGAGCCTGGACCATTCACCTATCTGGGCCATTCCTCCGGCACTTAAACAAAGTGCAACCTTGAGAGAATGAGTCTGCCCTAGGGAATGCCTGTCCCTGATTGCTGAACTCGGACCATTCACTTATCTGGGCCATTCCTCTGGCACTAAACAAAGTGCAACCTGGAGAGAATGAATCTGCCCTAGGGAATGACTGTCCGAACCATTTTCTAAGGAAATGACTGTCCTGCACCAACCTCCAAAACAGACCATTCTTTGAAACTGCTCACAACTGTGAGCTTCGAAAGAATGACTGTCTGGCGAGGCGGACTAGTCTTCTTGACCACTACTAAGAGTGACCGTCAAGAAGAGAGATTGTCCTAGACCATTCCCTATGTTAACCACAAGGGGAATCACTGTCTATGATACATCAACAATCCATCAAACCATTTTCATTACGAAAATGACCGTTCAATCTGGACCATTTTCCGAACTGGAAAATGCCTGTCCGTCAGAAATCTCGAACCACTTTCCGAGCTGGAAAGGAACTGCTCATCCTGGACCATTTTTCGAACTTGAAAAATGACTGTCCATAAATGAATAACACATCAATGCTCCCTCCCAACCTGGGAGTCATCTCTTCCTTTTCAATAAGGAAGTCGTCTCCACGAGCTCCAGCTTGAGTACACAAACTCTTTCATCTTGGATAGAGGCTTCACCAAAATGTCTGCTTATTTGCTCATCTATGGAGATATATATTGGAGAACCACTTTCTCTTTTCTGGACTTCATCACGGAGAGTGTAATGCTTGATCTCAATGTACTTCGGTCTTTCTGGAACACTGGTATTCTCTTGAAGGCTTCATATAGCTCTGATCAATATAGTATAT
>ML780984.1:176268-187245 GCA_009831015.1 Picea engelmannii | reverse complement strand
AGTGAGATCATGATTTTATTGACTGCGGTAATGAGTGGTGTACTTATCTAAGAGTTTGCTGCATAATGAGGTAAATATTGAGAAGTTAGAGGTCAACTTGGATTAATGTTAGAAACATGCATGGAATATTTATAAGAGGATTTTGTTTCCTTAATATATGTGTACACCATGCTGTCATTGAGGATTTAACCTACCAGTTTCAGCATCCGTCAATCATCGATATTAAGGTATTCATGGCCTTTGCATCATAATTAAGTGAATTGAGGGACGATTGTTACAATGATGGTTTTGGTTTTGTTGACATCAGTTTTGGAATTCTGCAAATTGACATGATTAACATAATCTGATATCGCACACTATTTGCAGATGGGCTCACGGACATGGTATCCAGGGGCAAGTGAAGAGTACATTAAGAAATGCATGTAATTTTTTAAAATCACTTTTGGAGGTTACTGAGGTGTCAGAATGCGTCCTTTGTTTGAGCAATTTATTGCCTTAGTATTTTGGAGATCGGCCTCTGGTCACTGGTTTTAAAAAGTAAAAAATTGACTGCAAACTTGACTTCCAATAATAATGAACTTTGTGCAGATCTAAAGATAGAGAAACCTCATCTTCGCTTCTTGGTTTCCGCATATCTGGGATGCAGGTCAGTGGCACTGCAAAGATGTGCATTGATTTTTGTGTGCCATTGAATTATGAAAGGTCCCTTGGTTGATTTCTTATGATTGAGTGTATGGTTTTCTCATGATTCTTTGATGCAAAAATCTACAGGTTTATGAATCACCTGAAAAACCCACCTGGAAGGCAGACAAGAATTGGTGCAAAATGTTAACCAATAAAGGGGTTAGGGTGGCATTGAAACGTTTTGTCTCTTTGAATCCATCATCTGAAACAGATCCAGATGGTTTACTTGCACCTTACATTTATGGTGCTCCAGGATGCATTCTTTCTCAACTTTTAGAGATGAAAGCTTGGTAAGCTTAAATTTAATACCTCTATGAGATCATAGCTGTGATTGATTCAATATGTCTGTACTGTTCTTCTAGTTTGCTGTTGCATTTTGTGGTCCAAAATGTTACTGATTATATTTGAACTATCTTAGTAAACAAGCTTTGGTTCATTTGTTTGCACATGTATTTTTTCTTGGTGTGGTGTGCACAGCTATTGGAGCAAAATGCTCAACACTATAGTCATTCTGTTACCATTTCATGTTTTTATTCAGGGTCTATTATTGGTTGCTTTGTTTGGTTATGTGTGGCTATGAACATGCATAAAGGCTTATGGATCTTGTCAATAATATTTGACAAACATATTGGCTGGTTAGCAGATTTGAGTTTAGATTTGTATCACTTGAAATTGCCTTTGAAAAGAGTCATCCAGCAATCAGATAGAGAAAGTACTTTTGTCAGCTATGTTCTGTCTCTCACTTCCAGAGTAGTGCAGGATAAAATTAACTCCTATGGCAGCGCCCCTCTTTAGTCTGTATTTAATATGAAGCAGGGTCTAAAATTAGGTTTCTTGCACTTGAAGGTAGTATCTCCGTAAATCAATGATCACACTGTAATAATGCTGATCTTTGTCTTCCATAACAACGCTTCCATTAGATGATTAGTTATTCACTAAAGTAAAATCAACAGAACTTCTGCAAGACACTATTTGCTGATCTGAAAATTAGTTTACTTGTTCTCGAAGGCATCTATGAAAAAGGAATACATCATACCAATATCTGTCTTTCATATCAGCCTCTTCTTCAAAAAAGAATTGGGTTCGGAATATACTTTGCTTGCTCTGCAAGTAATGCCCTGAATCAGGCTGAATGAGTCCAGAAGGGACGGTACCAACAATCTCCTCAACAAACAAAAACACTACTCCTTCGTTTTGCTCAATAAATAACGCTGGTACAGACTGAAATATGAAGCAATGTATTTCCTCACTGTTATCCACTGAGTTGCACTAGCTGGACTTGCAATTGAGCTGCCAAAGCTTGAGCAATCAAATGCTCAGTTTTCAGAGTCCAGAAGTTCAGGCGGTCTATTTGACCAGCTTTTTCCACATTTCCATACCCTGCGGGGAATTGTAATAAGAGATGTTGCATGATGAATTTTGTAAAAGGTTTAGCCACCTAAGACTTAGACATGAGTTGTTACTCTGGAGTGTTTTTTTTACTTGTTAATTATATTCTGCTGTCCAAGCAATTTATAATTTCCGAGTTTTTTCACTCAATTCCTCCAAAGCTGGAGTATATACTCATGGTTGGGCCTTAGCATGGTTCTCTAAGCCTAGTGTCTAATTCATATTACCATGCTAAACATTCTCCTTGAGTTTTATGTAAATGTGCTAAGTCTTCCTTAGGATTTTTTTAAAGTTCTTTAGTTAATAAAAATTTCCCGTAAAACAAAATTTTTTAATTGTAATTTGAAGTTGTAATAAAAAAAAGGTGGTACTAGGAGGCATTATATGCTTTGAGGGTGTTCATTTTTGAACCTAGAGCACCCACTTTACCTATGTACCCATCTTTGTGAGTGAAATTAGTGATTTTAATCACTAAAAAGTCAATTTTACTCACAAAACCCCAAAAAGACATAAAAAATCAGGATTGCTAAATTTTAGCAAAGTTGTCGGAAAAATGTTTTGAGTGAATTAAAGCCTAAAAGGCTATGTGGCAGCCAAAGGGAAGTAAAATAAAGCATCTTTGGGTTGGAGACTCAAGTCAAAGGCCTCCACCTAAGATTTGTGGCATGTGGGCAAAGAGGGGGTGCGCCCCTCTTGAGAGGTGGAACATTCTAAGAGTGGGCAGCCTACCTCTTGAGAGGTGGCGCTCCTCTATCCCCCTTCTCCTTTCCAAGTGTCAAGTTTTAGAGTGTGGGGAGATTTGACACCCATCTCCCTCACACTTGGCAACCTTTCTCTCACATGTGGTGCACCCTCCTTCTTCAAGTGGTGCGCCCCCCTCACTTGAGCTTGCTTCTCCTCTTGCTATATAATAAAGCTCTTTTCCCATTGCAATCTACTTGGAGCTTGGGAAGAATTTGCTTGTGTATCATCGTATTGTATCATCATTGTGAATTGGAATAGAAGGCTTAGGAGGTTACATTCTTGTGTCAAATTTCATGTGTGGAGCACTATGTCATGTGCTATATTGTGAGGTAAAATTTGCTATTGTGTTCTTGTTTCATTTGTTAGTTTGTGGCATGTTATCCCCTAGCCTAAGGATAACTAAGGAGATTATGTCTTGACGCCCACAGGTCCCAGACATGTAGTACCAAGAGCCATATTGACTTGAGCCTGGCCTTGGAGGGCCCATCCTTCTTCTTCAGCACCTCCACCCTGTTAGCAATAACAACATCCATCCCATCGGCCTGGTCCTTCAGCAGTAGTGGGTCTTGCTCCATGAGGTAATGAGTCCGGGTATCATGGTATGTGTCACTCTGATTCTCAAAACATTCGAATATGTGCATTTAATTCTTTTTGCTTCATGGCGTGTGCTTGGACTTTATACCTTTCGACTTGTCCATACCTGGGGGGATGACAGAATGCCCTAGCAAGTTGGTTCCCTTAGGAGTGAGTTGCCACTAGGTGGGTTCATGAAAGGCCATCGTCCATTCCCCCCATACTTATCACTTTTCATCATCTTCCCTCTCAACTATCCCCTGCATTGGTTCGGGCATTGGGTTTTCCAAGCTAGCAAAGGGTTGTACCTTTCCTTGTGGGAAGAAGGGGCTAAAGGCCCAGAGGGTAAAAGAAGCTGGAAAAAGATAAAATCCAAAAGAACAAAACTTTCAGATGCTTCGCCTAGGGATCCCCGAGAAAGCAATAAAAGGCTTCTCAGTAAGAAAAAGGAGGGCCCCATAACATAAATAAACTCAAGACCTAGTTGGAGGATAGGGGGTCTCATCAAGAGCCAACCTATTACGTCCATGGGCATGTAACGGTATGACACTACCATTCAGCTGGTCACCACGCTAGGGTAGTGGCTCTTGGTGGCATAGCTAAGAGAAAGGGGGTCTCATCACGAGGCATCCTTCTCATCTCAGTGAAATGCTTGTGGGTAATGCTGTCACCACTGGTCACCACGCTAGGGCAGTGTCCCCCAGCTATTCTCTTGAAAGAAAAAAGCAATAAGATAAAAAAGGTAAAAAAGGCATTGAATGGGCTTGGAAACACTTGCATCCATGACAAGGTGCAACTCACCCTCTTCAGAGGCACCCACAGGTAAGCCATACATTTCCCTGTCATCACTGCACCCATTGCCCAAACATCCCCATACCATCTCATGCACTTACATGACCTAGATTGGTCTTCACCTGGAAACATCCCACATCTAAGGAAAATTAGCCCAATAGGACGTTCTGAAACCCTCTCCAAGCCTCGCTTGTAGAATAGCATAACGTCTTTGAGCACTTGTTTGGGAAAAGGGGGTTTTATTCACATGTTTAGATAACTTGATTATTAGATGTGATTGACATTGCTATGATCCCTGTGACTTATGAGCCCATGGAGGGCGTACTTGTTGTTGCTGCAGGACCATGCCCGACGGACAGGTACACATGGGGAGATGATTAGCTTGGACCTCCATAGGGATAAAATCCCACCAGATGGATGCTGAGACCCCAACTAGGGGCAGACATATACTAGAGGCTTGCACCGGAGAGAGAGGAGGACGTTCCACCAGAGACAACTTGATAGGCCTGGACCCAGGGGGTCTTGCCCTCCCACCATGATGTTGGCCCTTGAAGGCCCTTGACGTCATCATTCAGAGCCTTGATGTCACCCAATTGAGGCCCGCAGCTTGAGGACGACATTGGTTGGCATGTGTGGTAGTTCCAAAGGGGTTTTGAGCCCCAACGTTCCAGTTGGAGGGCCAACGTTCCAACAAGGAAGCTAACGTCACCCTAGGAGGGGCATGACGTCACCCTAAAAAGCTCAAATTAGGGTTTTATTTGTCAAATTTATGTAAATTTGGATTTTCTCATGTAAACTGGCCATGTCGGCCTTTTTGACCTAATTTTGTAATTAAAGGTCATTTTCATTGTATAAACAGAGATTTTCCCCTTGTATTTTTTGATGATTCTTTCACTCACTAAGTGAGGTCTGAAATTTTGCTCCTTTAAGGCTCTTTGGCTAAAGTTAAGTGGTGCTCAACTCTTGGAGGAGGCTAAATTTGGTGTTTTTTGGCATTTTCTTGGTGGAAGGTCTTCAACTAGGCTAATTGCTAGATTATTCTTCGTGGATGTAAGTGAATTTCTGCAATTCTTCTTTACTTTGAATGGTTATAGTACATTTACTTTGCATTTTTCCAAGATTATGAAATTGCTAGCTTAAAACCCTAGGAGATCAAGCACATGTTATTGTTCTTGTCTTAATAACTTTTCACCTACTAGATTTTGCTAGAAACCTTTCCTTTTGAAGCATTGTGCTAGAGCCCTACCATTGTAGCACTCTAGTATCATTTGCTTCATCAAACCATTATTTACTTCAAGCTTGAGCTAAAGAAGAAGGAAAACCGCTAGGGCCTAGGGTTACCTACTTCCTAGTACCCGTTTTCCTTCTAGGGCTTGTTGGTTGAGGCCTTGGGTTACCAACACCTCCACTATCATCCCTCTTGTCCTTAGCTCACACATTATCATTTGATTCCTTCAAGATTGTTGCTACTAAAAGTGACTCCATTAGCCCTAAAGACACTGATCTAGACCTTATGTTTGATTGATTGATGAGAACAACCTTCAAATCTTATACCTCAAGCTATTTGCTAACACTTCCTAACCCTAGATTAGACTAATCTACTAACCTTCTTGCTGCTGATACAAAAGTAAGCTACAACCATATATTACAGCAGTAAAAGCTCCTAAAAGCAATTGATAAAGTTGATTTTTACATTGCCTCTTTAGCTTCCGACAAATGCTAGCATAGTGCTATTATTAGATTATCATTTTTGGTCATTTTGAGGCTAATTTAAGGCATTGATTGTGAAGCCATTATCATATATACATTGCTGTTATAGATTCCTTTTTGCTTCATCTTTTATCAACTTGTTGCTTTCATTGACAAGTCCAAGGTTTTATGAAACACTAACATCAAACTGTACTTGCAAAAAATAGTGTTTTCTTGTTGCTTTGTTCTGGGCAGGTACACTTAAGCATATCATTACTTCATTTGCTAAAACTTTGGGACTTTCTGATTGGTGTGACTTGTGAGAGGGACTAACTTTCTTGATATCTAAACCTTTTCCTTTTCAAACCCCCAGGTCACCAGGGACGTCTCCTCTAGGCTATCATCCCTAAATAGAAAGAGGTGTCTTATTAAGGTGATAGTGATAGGACAACCTCTTGTTACGCTAATTTGCCCTCCTTTAGCCTTTTCCTTTGGGACAAGTACAAATTGCGCGATAACATTTTGGCGCCGTTGCCGGGGAACACTGAGTCAATTCTCCTGAAAGACGACACTTTTCAATAAGCCTTTCCTCAAAAGCCTTTACTTTACAAAGTTTACCTAGCGACTCCACTGAGGGTGATCCCCTGATCCCTTTGATAGTTTCAAGAAAATTATCTGGCGACTCCACTAATGACAAAGCCAACCATGACTTCTCAATGGGATTCGAGAAATTTCAAACCCTTAGACATGAGTAAATCTCGGGATACCCTCGACAAATGCCCCCGAGGTATGAAAAATGGCTCCCTAGATTCACTGGTAGTGATGGGGTTAAAGCTGACAATCACATGGATAATTTTTGGGCTTTCTTTCAACTCCACCCTATCAGTGATGATGCTGAGGATTTGGCAATGAAACTTTTCTCTGCCACTCTTCATGGCAATGCTAGAGAATGGTATGATGATCTCCCTGATGCTAGCATCACATCTATGGACCAGCTAGAAGAAACTTTTCTCAAGAGATGGGGTATTAAATTGAAGGATATCCAAATGCTACTAAAAAGACTCAAGTATATAAAACAAGCTAAGAATGAGACTGTTAGGGAATTCCAAGATAGGTTTGAAAATTTGCTATGGAAAATTCCTATAAGCCATATTCCTGAAGGCAAATACCTTGCTTACCTCTATACCAATGCACTCGTGGCGCATTTAGGGTTTCTCCTCAGTAAAAGGAACCCTAAAACACTCAATGAAGCTTATAACATGGCTATAGAAATCGAGGCAAATATCCCTTTGTTCAAGGAAGGACACCTCTTTACCCCATATGCTCTTAGTTTAGAGCAATTAGTTTTCCTTGGGACCTTTACTGGTAATTTCCAAGAGAAAGGGGAACAAGTCATCAATCGACAAGAAGTTGAGAAGGATCCTAATGATGTTTTCCAATCTAATGAGGAAGAGCTAGAGGTTACTCATTCTTCTGCCGAGGATAATGAAAACGTGGTTGAAGAGCAAGAGCCCGAAGATATCAAACGCGATGATGAAATATTGATGTATGCTCCTCCCTCTAGTGAAGCCTTTCAAGAGCCTATTCCCCCTGCACAAGAAAAAGAGGATGGGGTTAGTCACTTTCCCTTCCAAGTTTTTGATGACACCTTGTTCTATAATTCAGAAAGGGAAGAGGAAAGGAAATCTTTGTACAAGACGGATCCTCCTTATTATGAAGTTAAAGATGTAGAAACAAGTCATGAGGAAGAAACAATGATGCATGCTCTTCCATCTAATGAAGTCATCCAAATCCTCGAAGCTCCTGCACAAGAAGAAGTAAATACGGTAAGTTATTTTCCTTTCCAAGAGTATGGTGATGCTTTATTTTATGATTTGGAAAGTGAAGAAGTGTTGGAGGAGCCCTCAGATGTTTTAAGCTCTTCATGTTATGATAAAGATGATGACTTTGTTGATAATATTGATGAATTCATACATGTCGGACAACATAAATGGGATGTGATTGGATATGATGGGGATACCATTTACGACATTGAGGGTCATTTTCAAAAGTTGCCTTTACCATTATCATATGAGGTTACTAATAAATTTGACATTTGGCAACAAGGAGATGATATGGTTACAAATTTTTTTCAGACAACCAAGGATGACCTAGTGCTATGTTCTCCTAACGATTTTCGGTCATACCTTGAGGATTTTGATGATTATTCCTTTGAGCACTTGGATTTATTCCATGAAGAAGATTATCAACCACTGTTGTGCTCAGATGTAATGTTCCTGACTTGGCTTAGTCTAGGAAACGCTGCTAATGTATGTAGGATCAATGGTTTACAACATATAAATGATCATACAAATAATAAATGCGACAAAGGACTGCAAAGTTTGTATTATGATATCTCTGTGGATTACAAAATGGCCGAATGCGGCTGAATACTCGACTAGATGAACAAACAAAGGATCTTAGCCGGAATACAAATAAGCAACTAAAAGATAATACCTGGAATATGGGAGCACTGCAGAATCAATGGATGCGCTGGGACTATGGTAGCTCTGACGGTAACTGCTGGAAGTCTGGAAAGTTCGCCCTGGGAGCTGTACTTCTCGGAATGGCCTAGGAACTGTCCCAAATGATGTGCCCTGCTCTAGTCCTCAGTATTGGTAACTGTCGGACCCTTCTGCTGGTGAGTTTGGACCCCAAATGGATCCCCCTGGGGGAATGTGCCCCTCTTTCTCTGGCAAAATTTCTCCTAGTGATTCCACTGTCGGAATCAGACGAGATGTGTCTCAAAATGACCGCCTTGGTCTACTGGGAAATGGGTCGGAAGGGTTTCCCTGAATATGGCCTGATGCTCGCTCTGGAACCCCAAATGTATCCACCAAAAGTGCCGCACGTCCAAGTCTGGAAAATGCGCCCCAGTTGATTCCTCCGTCGGAATCTGATGAGGAACTAGGCAAAAGATGCGCCTTGCCTTCCTCTCAAATGGGTTGGCGGGAAATCTCGGAATTCTCCCTGGATGGGATAAGTCGACTAAAAACCCTCTTAGAAGTTGCGCCCTCACTCTGGATGAATGCGCCCCTGTTGCTGAACACTGTGTAACTGCTACTGAAGAATGATGGAAGACCTGAATGATCTTCCCGGTGACTAGGGTGTGTCTCTCAACACTGAAATCAGCCAACTGGTGTCTTCCTCCTGGAATCCACTGGATTATCTCTCCTGAGATGCGCCTCTTCTCCTCAATGACAAGTCATAATCTGCATAATGATGAATTAGGTCGTTGACCCTTTCTTTATAGCTTTCCAAAACCTTAAATCACTGTTGACTTCCAAACCCTAAATCACTTATGAAACCCTAATTCACTGTTGACTTCTATTTTTAGCTCATAATGACTTAAAGCGCTTTTAACCCTTTTTAGCTCAATGTCACTTTCCGAATATAACACCTGTGACTGGAGTGACCTCTAGTAACCCTGTTTACCCCTTTTCTGGCCTTGGCTATAGTCTAACAGGGCGGTTTAGATCATTAAGCCTCCTCTCTGGAGCTCCTATTTGGAAAGGGACATTACAGTCCTCCCTTCTTGAAATTGCTTGTCCTCAAGCAATACTAGTCTAGGGTGCTCCAACACCTGCTCGCTCTCCCAAGTAGTGTCCTCTACTGGAAGCCCTCTCCATTTGATCAAACACTCTCTGATGACCCTGCTCCTTGTCATAAATGGAGTACAACCTCTCAGGATGACTAAGCTTCCGGCTCTCGAATACAATGGGGTGTCCTCCCTGCATCGAAACTGCACCGATCCCTTCGCCGGATGCGTCACACTCTAGTACAAATGGTAAGGTGAAGTATGGTAGTGCCAACACTGGACAAGTGCCCATGACTTCATGTGATCAAAGGCTCCCTGTGATTTCTCGGTCCATATGAAGGCCCCATGCTTGGTAAGATTTGTCAGCGGTGCTCCAAGTTGAGAAAAACCTCGAACGAACTGCCTGTAGTAGCTGCACAACCCGAAGAAGCTCCTCAATTCTGTCATGTTCCTGGGCGTCGACCAATCCATAATGACTTTGATCTTCTCTTGGTGCACCTGTACCCCTTGTGCACTGATGATGTGGCCCAAGTAAAGCAGGTCTGTCATACTGAATTCACACTTGGACTCTTTGGCATATAATGACTGTGCCTCCATGATGCTCAATACCTCATCCAGGTGCCTCATATGCTCTTGCCATGACCGGCTATAGATCAAGATGCCGTCGAATAAAACCAAGACTGATTTCCTTAACTGATCCCTGAATATATGGTTTATGCAAGACTGGAATGTAGCAGGTGCATTGGTTAGCCCAAATGGCATAACCAAGAACTTGAAGTGTCCAAAATGACATTGAAATGCCATCTTCTCTATGTCCTGCTATCGGATGTTGATCTGATGATATCCAGAGTGTAGATCAATTTTTGAGAAGAAAAATGCCCCATGCAGTTCATCCATCAACTCATCAATGTGTGGGATAGGGTACCGATTCTTGATGGTTTTCTTGTTCAAGGCTCGGTAATCAATGCACATCCTCATGGTGCCATCCTTCTTCAGAACTAAGACAACTGAAGAAGCAAATGGGCTGCTGCTCGGTCTGATGTGTCCCATCACCAACAATTCCTTGATTGCCTTTTCTATCTCATCCTTGAACCTCCTAGGATGACGATAGGAGGGGGTGATCGTAGGTTTGGCCCCCTCCTCCAACTCAATGGTGTGCTCAAACCCCCTGTCAGGTGGTCTCCCTATTGGAATTGCCTTAAAGACCTGCTGATGTCGTCCCAATAAATTCTTGATCTCTGTATGGTACTGTTGTCGACCTTCTGAATCCTTTTGAGTAGTGATCAAGCATTCTGTGGCATATGTTACCTCCCCATGTCTGAATATCCTCTCCATCCTCTTGGCTGAAACTGTCTTGGGTGCTCCTGTCGACATACCTCTTAGAAGAACCTTCTTCCCATCCTGATCTCTGAATCCCATTTCCAAGGTTTGGTAGTTGGTGGTGATTTTTCCCAAGGTAATCATCCACTGAACTCCTAACACCACATCTGTGTCCGATAGGTCAACCACATAAAATGTGTCTCTCACTG